>JAKUCV010000627.1:4091-41345 GCA_028386065.3 Turnera subulata | reverse complement strand
GGATAGTAAATGGGTAAGTCCAGTCCATGTTGTACCAAAGAAAGGAGGGATAACGGTTGTCCAAAATGAAAATAATGAACTTATCCCCACTAGGACCGTAACCGGATGGCGAATGTGCATTGATTATAGGAAACTTAACTCAGCCACTAGGAAAGATCACTTTCCCCTCCCCTTTATTGATCAAATGCTTGAAAGGTTAGTTAGACATTCCTATTTTTGCTACTTGGATGGTTATTCAGGATTTTTTCAAATTTCTATTCATCCCCATGATCAAGAAAAGACAACATTTACATGTCCATATGGTACATTTGCATATAGACGCATGCCCTTTGGGCTTTGTAATGCACCTGCTACATTTCAAAGATGCATGATGCCCATATTTGATAATTTTCTTGAATTGATCATGGAAGTGTTTATGGATGATTTTTCGGTTTATGGAACTTCGTTTCAGAATTGTCTTGATAACTTGTCCAAGGTTTTGCAACATTGTGTAGAGTCTAACCTTGTTTTAAATTGGGAAAAGTGTCATTTCATGGTACAAGAAGGCATAGTACTTGGACATTTAGTTTCACACCGTGGCATTAAAGTTGATAAAGCAAAAAAAAGAAGTGATAGAAAAATTGCCACCACCTAATTCCGTCCGTGCCGTGAGGAGTTTTCTTGGACATGCTGGATTTTACCGACGCTTTATCAAGGACTTCTCAAAGGTTGCAAAACCATTGACGAATCTCCTTAATAAAGACGTAGAATTCGTATTTGATGAGTCTTATCTAGATGCATTTTGCAGGTTGAAACAAGCTTTAATTTCGGCTCCAGTCATGCAACCACCAGATTGGTCACTTCCATTCGAGATCATGTGTGATGCTAGTGACTATGCCATAGGTGCTGTGCTCGGACAAAAAAAGGATGGAAAAGTTCATGCCATTTACTATGCCAACCGGACCTTGGATGATGCTCAAGTCAACTATGCAACCACGGAGAAAGAGCTCTTGGCTGTGGTGTTTGCCATTGAGAAGTTTCGGCAATACTTACTAGGCTCCAAAGTGATTGTGCATACCGACCATGCTGCACTCAAGTATTTGCTGACCAAGAAAGAAACCAAGCCTTGCCTACTTAGGTGGATCCTACTTCTTCAAGAGTTCGATCTTGAAATTAAAGACAAAAAGGGTACCAAAAATGTAGTAGCCGATCATCTTTCCCGATTGACACAAGGGCAACAAGAGAAAGTCGGAGCAACGAAGTTCCAATTGATGATTCCTTTCCAGACGAGAACTTGATTGCAGCAGTCCAAAGAGTCTCCAATAAAATTACACCATGGTTTGCATCATATGCAAATTACTTGGCATGTGGGCCTTTACCACCCAACTTGGACTACAACCGAAAGAAGAAGTTCTTCTCAGACCTGAAGTACTACATATGGGATGATCCTTTGTTGTTCAAGAGATGTGGAGATGGCATGATTCGAAGATGTGTCCCTGATAAAGAATTTCGAGACATCCTTACTTGCTGCCATAATTCACCATATTGAGGACACCATGGAGCTGACAAGACAGCAGCAAAGGTGTTGCAATCTGGTTTTTATTGGCCAACACTTTTTCGGGATGCCAAGCACTTTGTTGAAGCATGCAATCAATGCCAAAGAACCGGGAATGTTTCTCAAAGAAATGAGATGCCTCAAACCAGAATATTAGAGGTGGAAGTATTTGATGTTTGGGGAATTGATTTTATGGGCCCTTTCCCTTCTTCCTTGAAGAATGAATACATCCTAGTCGGAGTGGACTATGTCTCAAAGTGGGTGGAAGCATTCGCCTCACCAACAAACACGGCTGATGTAGTGACTAAGTTCTTGAAAAGGAACATATTCACTAGATTTGGAGTCCCAAGAGCCACTATAAGTGGTGGGGGTTCCCACTTTTGCAACAAGAAGTTTGCTGACCTTTTGAAGAAATATGGAGTCACTCATAAGGTGGCAGCATCCTACCATCCCCAAACAAGTGGGCAAGTAGAGGTCTCCAACCGACAAATCAAGCAAATCTTGGAGAAGACGGTAGGACAAACTCGCAAGGATTGGGCCCTCAAACTCGATGATGCCCTTTGGGCATATAGGACAACCTACAAGACCCCTCTTGGAGCCACTCCCTACCGACTTGTGTATGAAAAAGCATGCCACTTGCCCGTTGAACTTGAGCACAAAGCCTATTGGGTTATCAAGAACATCAATTTAGACATGAAGGCAGCAGGAGAACAATGCTTTTTGCAGCTTAATGAGTTGGAGGAGTTGCGCCTTGCAGCTTATGAGAACTCCCGCATCTACAAGGAGAGAACAAAGAAATGGCATGACAAACATATTCTGAAGAAAGAGTTGCATCCAAGAGATAAAGTGCTTCTCTTCAATTCTAGAATGAAGCTCTTTCCTGGAAAACTTCGATCCAGGTGGTCCGGACCATTCACCGTGGTTCAGAGCTTTCCCCATGGAGCTGTGGAGATCACCAATGGAGAATCAGAGCCATTCAAAGTCAATGGACAGCGCCTCAAGCTGTTCAAAATGGATGACAGAATTGGTGACCAAGTGATTTTGTCACTAGCAAATCCACCTATGTCTTAACAAGCCTCATGTCCAGCTAAATGACGTTAAAGATGCGCTATTCGGGAGGCAACCCGAGGAAAGAGAAGGAAAGAAGATCAAGTGGTCGAAACCAAGGAGCATGATGACTTCACGTCAAATAGAGAAGCATTCCTAAACTCAAACTTTAAAATTTATATTTTCAATGCTTCAAAACATAATTTGATAAGCTAGTTGTTATGCATCTTGTCATTCACCTTATCATTCTATTCTTTCTCATTAAATTTTGAATTTTTCTTTCTATTTAGAATGCATTTCAATTCATTGAGGAAAAGATTGCATTTGTTGTTTTGCATTTTGTTTTGTTTTTCCATTCACGCCTTTATTATTCTTGATCAAGTCTGAAACAATAGGACCTTGTTGATTGGATTGAATTTGTTCCTTGTCTGACTTATAAAGAGACATTGTGATAAAAGTTTTCATGTCACCTAGCTCATAAGGGTTTGCTAAAAGACAAGTTTGGATTTCTAAACAAGATCACTAGGAAGATGTCCTAAGGATTTGGTTTGCTCTTAGCTTTTTTAAAAAAATTAATTGAGGTGTTTCAATTGCATTTAATTGCACAGTCCTAGAACACATCCATCGTTTCTACTAAGGCAAAATTTAGACACAACCTTGATTTGAGAAATGAGTTAGGCATTCTTTGAATTTCACCACATATAAACCTTGGCCAACCCTTGATCACATTATCCCTAGTTCACCACTTTGAGCCTAGTATGATGGTCAAATATTTTCTTCTATACCCACATCAACCACCTTTCACCCCTTAGTAGCCAATTAAGTGACCATCATGTGCCTGATCAGCATAATTTTCCTTGAATTATCCTACCCTTTTATCTGTTAAGTTTATGATGTCTAACCTCCTATCACAAGTATTGCTCTTTGAAAGGAAATTGACTGAACTTGTTGCAAGGAGGAGAACAAAATTTGCAGTCATGCACTTAAGCCCACCAACATAGGGGGGTCTTTTGCATTTCTTCACTACATTGTGGTCATCGCTGTACTTCATCAAAATCAAACAAACGCAGGCGTATGATCGCTACTGAAAAAAAAAAAATCTAAAGACAACATCACAATCAGTATAAAGCAAAAGGAAACTCAAATTTAGGAGGAAATTTGATCCACAACTTCAACAGATACTTTGTTTACCTTTACCCCTTGTTGATACACCAACCTTGCCCCATTACAACCCTTAAAGACCTAATGATCTTAAGTTCAAGAATTGTGTCCATTAGAGGAAGTGGAAACCTTGGATGTGCATATGGGATGTTCAAACACCTCTTATTGATCAAGAGCATACCAAAGAAGGACTGACTAGTATAATCCTGTGCGGAAATTTGATCTTCGACATCTTTGTTAAACTTAGCTGAGTAAAGTGCCTTGATTTACTTTTGATTTACATGTCTCTATTTAGTCTACGGAACAAGTTAATTATAAGCAAGTCACACTGGATCAGAGTTGAGAAAAGAAATCAGCGTATATCATTGTCACCATGGTTATAATTTGTTTTGCTTGAGGACAAGCAAGAGTTTAGGTGTGGGGGTATTTGATATGCACATATTTCACATAGTAATAAAGGCATGAAAACTTCTTTATTATGGTGATTTCGAATAAAAATCATACATTCTACCTATCTTTCTTTGTTTGATAGTTGAATAAATTTCTTGAACTAACAATTATATTTTCAGGTGTAAAATCGTCCCGCTTCGCAACCGAAAACGATCAATTTCGGCCAAAGCTGGAAACCGGGCAGAAACTCGAGCACAGTTCACTCTTTCGCCAATTTCAGAAGCCTCAGAAGTTCAATTGACGTGAAACTAGTTGGAAATGAAAGTAGACATCCTGAACTTTCCAGTGATATAAAGTTCATAATTTTTGGCCTTGTGGATTAGGAGCAGTAATTAATTCAGTTCAGTCCAGACTTGCAGGAATCCTGCACTGGCCACCGACCCAGTCTCGGTATTTTCATCATAACTCCCACTACAGAAGTCCAATTCGGGAGTTCTTTATATGCAAAGAAATATAAAATAATTATCTACAACTTCTTAGAACATCCCAAAGTCCATTTCGGCCGTCTAAAGGTCGAAAATATGCTTGCAATTCTCGGGTCATGAGTTGTTAACAATATGACCCCTTCTAGAAGAGCATCATGGCAGCCATTAGCACATGCTTATTGGACAATCTAAGTGGACAACCTGGAAGGCATTCAAAGAGAATAAAACAGCCTGGAAACCAACATAATTTCCTGGAAAGAAAGCTCAACCATCAGCACATGCAAAAGAGAAGGAATATTCATGCTAAGCTGGAAAAGCAAGTGGCAACCCATACCTTGCAACCACTCCACCAGCAAATGCTTTCAACATTGAGGCCCATTCCAGCACGATTTTGGTGGCTAAAGGGCACTAAAATATGTCATCTCCAAGCTGTCCAACTAGTGAAGAAGCACTATAAAAGGGTGAGAGCTGAAGGGGGAGAGGAAGCAACACAAACACACACCTTGAAACCAAAAATTTTGTCAAGTTGTTCCTTTTATTTTCTTTTGAGATTGTTGTGAGGAAACCATGTCTTTCCCATTTTCATTTGTTGTTTCAAGTTCGTTCATGAACTAATCTTTCATTCTAGATCATAGGGATGTAGCCTACCCTAAATTTGCTATGGTTTGATGTACCATTTGCTGCAATTCATTCACAAAGTAATTTTGATTGATTATTGTGAGCTTATTTCTTACTTTAAGGAACTGGCCAGCTTTATTGCAACCTCTAGGTAATAGGTGAAGTACCGAGAGGAGAAGTCTATTATCCGAAAATCATCAATCATCTTTAATCTAAATGCTGAGAGGGTTTAGGTTATCGTGGAATCAGTAGCAACAACAAGCTTCATTGCTCCTAGAGGTAATCTAATTGACGAAAGTGATTAGGTGACTCTTTGAGACGAAACTAGACTAGCGAGAGCGGATAGTTTCATTATAGGTTGCTACCCATCAAAATTCATGTGTTTGGATGCAGCTTTCAATAGTACATTGATCCATGAAAAAGGAAGGGCGGTGAATTCCCGAATGATCTAGGCCTTTTATCATTGCTACTTTGTTTATCATTTTCATTGTCATTTCTACTTTCTCTTCTCTTCACATTCAATTCGCCAATTGCTCTCTTATCAATCTTCAATTCCGATATTTTTTCTCTTCATTTATTTTCTTTGCCATTAGATTGAATCGACTGATATCTTGCCTAGTCTCTGTGGATACGACCTTGAGTACCACGACGATTCTGTGCACTTACAGGATTGACCACATCAATGTGCTGCTGTCGTGCACGCTGAGGGGGACACCAAGGTGCGGGTGCTCGTCGCCGAAGCACTGGTAGATGGAAGGTATGGGCGGCGAGGAGGAGGAGGAGGAGAAGGAATTAAAAGAAGAAGAAAGGGAAAAAAAAAGAAAAAAAAACATCGGTGAAGAAGAGGAAGAAAAAGAGAGAGAGAAAGAAGAAGAAGGAAAAACAAAGAAAAGAAGAAGAAAGGAAGAAAAAAAAAGAGGCCGGTGAAGAAGAAGAAAATGAGAAAGAGAAAGAGAAAGAAGAAGAAAAAAGAAAAGAAGAGAAGAAGAAAAAAATGAAAAGTCTGGTGAAGGAGAAGAAAAGAGAAAGAAAAAGAAAAAAAAAGAAGAATAAAAGAAGCAGTAAAAAAGAAATGCAAACTATGGGGTGAACAAGAAGAAAAATAGAAACAAATAGGGATCATAAATCAACAGTCCCAAACAATTTGCGTGTCCAAAATCCGCAAGGTCCTTTAACAGTCGGAATCGGTTCAACCATAAGTGGTTAATCGAAGAATCTTAAAGTTAAAGGGTCAAATTTTGTTTTTTTTTTTTTATATTTCAGGGGTGATTGTAGTTTGACCGAAAGGACAGGTAAATTGCAGTGAAGCTGATTTTCCTTTAATTGATTTAAGGGGTTCAAGATTTTAAGCCATGCATACAACAACAGTATCACTTTAGCTACAGTTCACTTTTTAATTACTTACTATAGCTTATTAATTAGCTGTAACAAACTATTGAAATAACTGATAGTTTGACAACTTGACTTAGTCAGGTTCTCTAGTGTTTATACCAAGCAAAAAACCGTTTGGGTAAGTTAATTTGCCAAAGGATTAGAGATGAGGATTGAAGGTCGGAGAAATTGTATAGTGCTCACGTTGTACCACGTCAAATCTTACTTGGTACAGTGTAACCCTACCTTTCTTGGCCACCTCAATTAAAAACTACCAAGTATTTATCTATTTTATTTTATATTTTAAATTACAAAACCCTAATTTCTACCTCTTCTCTAGCTTATCACCATCTCTTCTTTCCTCTCAAAATCTGTTCTTTTGTTTTCTTTTTTTTTCCAGCGCGCTTCTTCTTCTCCTCAACACAATTTGTTTCCAATAAAAAAAAACTGATAGAGTTATAGAGACAAAAAACCAAGTAGAGGCTCTCACAGAAAGCACAAACAAAACTTCACTGAAGGGTAAAAAAGTTTTTTATGCCCTTCCACTTTGTCAATTTCGCATTTGTTGTCCCTCTTCTTTGAATTTCAGTCATGTTGTCCCTCAACTTACAATTTACCAGGTCACCTTGTCTATTTTACAGGCTATAGCGGGTTGATTGTCGTGGTATTGACACGTGTCACGTGGGGGTCAACAGGCTGCTATTTTTTTATTTTTTTCTAAATTTAATTTCAAAAAATCCTTACATAAATTATTAATTTTTTCAAAAAAATAAATATTAAATTTTTTCATGAAAAAGAGGAAAAAATGGCAATCCGCCCATTTGTTTACTTCTTTATCCCTTTTATGTCCAATTTTTTTTTGGAATTAAATAATTTGTTTTTTAATTTATTATTTTGGGTAAGAAGTTTGCTGGTAACCATGGATTAAAAAGAATCATAAATATTAACTTTAATATTAGATTCTTTTCTCACCTCTCAAATTCGACACGAGTAAAAAAAAGAGAAAACAAAAAAGGAAAGTACATAAGGAAAATTATCACCACTACCATGGAACACCATTCTCAAATCACCCAAAAAAACCCTTTATCAACTTGACAATCCGCCACTAAAATTGCTCGGCAATAACCACCAAAATTACCCATGACATCGTCAGCCAACAACAACACCAACACCAGCACCAGACATAGCCCACTCCTACCACCGATAACCACCACCGGCCGAACACAACCAAACACCCAAATCCATCATCGCGGTAGCCATAGCGCATACACATCTGCCACCATCGATAACCCCACACTAATTCCACACCTCAACAAACAACGACCAAACAAATACAAACCCACACAAAAAACAACCAAGACCCGGCCATTCTTCTCTCATCCACGCTACCAGCTCGAGAAACTACTGCAAAAAATCATGGAGGTTCGTTGTCGCTGCAACTCGAACAATTATTTTCGCCTAGATCGGACCTCCACTTCGCCCTCCATCTCCTGAAGCGGCCCTTAGGCTTCTCGCCTCTACATCCGGCCTCATCAACGCTCTGTCAAGAAAGGGGAAGGGAAGAGAGGGCATAGGGGATGTGGAATCATAAGGGAATTGATGGGGTTGGTGGCACCGCTGGGTACGATGGTTGTGTGTGGCTAGGGTTGAGGGAAGAAAGAAAAAGAGGGAGAGAGGAAGAAGTAAATCACTCTTGGAATTGATCCCGTTTTTTTTCTATACGATTTGTTTAATTTAGACAATTGTTTTAGAAATTTAAATTTAGAAAGAAAAGGAAAAATATTATAAAATTAGAGGTATGTCATAGCTTTCATGATGAACTTGATAGAATAAATATAAACTAATAATTCTGATTATTGTAAGCGATTAAAGAGACAAATCAAAGAGAATGAAAGATAGATTGTATAGAAAGGAATTGAGAAGTTACTTCCTCTCTTCTTCTGTATTTCAATGATCTTCTTCTTTATCCAGATGTGCCTGTTTATGGGTACATATACACAACTGATAAAGGTTTAGTAACCTGAATATTAAATACAATGAATTAAATAGATACGGTAACATATCTGAATTTGAATGATAATGAATGGGTACAATGAGCATTCGTTTTATAAACACTTCCCCTCGAGTGCCATTGTATTAGAAATAGAATACGCTTTGGGGAAACTGCCTCGTTAAGAACCTAACCAAGAAAACCCAGTGGGATAAAAACTTGGTGAAAACCCAGTGGGATAAAAACTTGGTGAAGGAAAAAAAAGTGCAGTGCGTATTCTGCTCCTCCTCAGTTTGGCATCCTTTGATATCTCGAAGTCGCTGCAAGCCAGTCTTCTTTATCAACCTTTCAAAAACTAAAGCTGGAAACGCCTTGGTAATTAAGTTCGCAAGATTATCAGTTGAATGAATTTTTTAAACACAGATATCACCTTTCTTCTGAAGATCGCGAGTGAAAAAAAACTTTAGTGATATGTACTTTGTTCAATCACTTTTAATGTATCCTTCCTCTAGTTGAGCAATGCAGACAACATTATCTTCATAAAGCATCGTCGGGATTTCTTTCTTGTTATCTGAATCTCGAACCTGTAGTATTATTGACCTTAGCTAAGTACATTCTTGACTAGCTCCATGTATTGTCAAAACCCCTGCATGATTAAGGAGGTAGCAACCCGGGTTTGTTTTTTGGATCACCATAATATAGGAGTTCCTCCATATGTAAAGAAGTAGCTTGTTATGCCTAAGCTTTATATGGATCAAATAAATAACCTGCATCCAAATATACACACACCCAAATTGTTTTGAACCATATAAAAATTCTTTTAGTTTAATTGATTATATATCTCGCGCATTAGTTGCTTCAGGCAACTTGAATCCTTTAGGGATTCTCAAGTATATGTCATATCTATGGATCCATAGAGATGTGCTATAACAACATCCATTAGACACATTTCTAGTTTTTCATGTACTGCCAGACTAATCAGATATCGAAAAGTAGTTGCATCCACCATAGGGGAGGATGCCTCCTGATAATCAATACTAGGTTGTTGGTTAAAACCTTACGTGACAAGTAATGATTTTTATCTCACTATTTTATTTTCTTCATTTCTTTTTCGCACCAATACTCATTCGAAGCCGACCGATTTTACACCATTAGGTGTGGGGACTACAGGCCCAAAAATTTCTTGCTGCATGAGTGAGTCTAACTCAACCTTAATTTGCATCTATCCATTTTTGCCAATCATTTCTACGTCGGCATTCATCAATTGATTTGGGCTCATGATCCTCATTTCCTTCCATAATATTTAGCGCTACATTATCTGCAAAAATTCCATCGACGGTTATTTAATGTCGGTTCCATCTTGTTCCTGACATAGTATGGTTGATTGAGATCTCATCATTTTGACTTATTTCAGGTACCTGAGTTACTTTTGGAACTTTATCAATTGTGTCAGGAACCTCTTCTGGAGCATTTTCCTCTTATTGAGGAGTTTTAATTTGAACCTCTACAGGAGGTCTTATTACCTTGTTAGGCCCATCTTGTATCTTTGCTCCTTTTTTCTATGTATAGGATTTTTATCTTTGGAACCGAGTGGTCTGCCACACTTCTAACGTGCTTTGGATTCATTTGTGTTCTTTGGTTGTCATTCGGAGACATCAATTCTAACAGGAGCATTTGCAGCTGGAATATGAGTTTTGGTCACTGTATTGACATCAGTAAATGTGTTTGGCAATTGATTTGCTATATTTTGCAAGTGAATCATCTTTTGAACTTCAAGTTCACATTGATTTGTTCAAGGATGAAGGCTTGATAATGATATAGCATTCCATTTAATCTCCTTATCCAGCTGCTTATTTTCTCCCTCTAATGTTGGAAGAATATTTTCATCAAAATGGCAATCAGCAAACCTTGCTGTAAATAAATCTCCAGTTGTTGGTTCCAAATATTTTATGGTTGGTGGAGATTCATATCCGACATATATCACCAAACTTCTTTAAGGACCTATTTAAGTTTCATGTGGTGGAGCAATTGGCACATATACTGCACGACCAATTGTTCGAGGATGGGAGATATTAGGTTCGTGATCATGAACCAATTCAATAAGGGAGAGCTTATGATAACTTATTGGCCTGATGTGCACAAGTTGTGAAGGCCCTCTCCCCGAGGGACCCACCAAATCCAGGTATTGTTACATCACTCCCTCTGCCCGATTAAATCCTTTACCATACTGTACCACTAGGGATTCGAACTCGGGACGTGATGCTTTTTATCCCCCTCAAGGAGAGCACCTTCACCAATTCATCTGCAGCTGAATTGGTGAAGGTGCTCTCCTTGAGGGGGATAAAAAGCATCACGTCCCGAGTTCGAATCCCTAGTGCTGCAGCATGGTAAAGGATTTAATCGGGCAGAGGGAGTGATGTAACAATACCTGGATTTGGTAGGTCCCTCGGGGAGAGGGCCTTCACACAAGTGCTGCTGCATATAAAATAGCATATCTCCAAGCAGTAATAGGGAGTTTGTTTCTCATTAACAATAGTCTTGCAATCAATTAGGAACATTTATGGTGTCTTCCAGACCATTAGCATCTAAATTTATTTCTACATCTAGTAACCATGATAGATAAATTCTTCTGGAAATATCTATGGCCCGAAATTCAAGTTTTGTAAGATTTGTCATGGTAATAATATTAGCAACAAGAAGTATTAAAATAACAACGATAAGAAGTGCTTGAGAATTAAATACCAAAGTAGATTAAAGCTTCGTAATATGTTTAAGTACCACAAATATAAATTTTATATCAACAGTATTGAATTGTAATAAGGAATAATATAAATACTTACCTCAGTACGGTAGAGACTCGTGCTGATAACGTGTTATAAAATTGGAGGTATGTAATAGTTTTGGTGATGAACTTGATAGAATAAAGATAAACTAATAATTCTGATTATGGTAAGGGAGTAAAGAGATGAATCAGAAAGAATGAAAGATAGATTGTATAGAGAGGAATCGAGAAGGTATTTCCTCTCTTCTTTTGTATTTCGATGATCTTCTTCTTTATCCAGAGGTGCCTGTTTATAGATACATATACACAACAGATAAAGGTTTAATAACCTGAAAATTAAATACAATGAATTAAAAAAGATATCGTAACATATCTGAATTTGAATGTTAATGAATAGGTACAATGAACATTCGTTTCATAACAAAAAAATTCATTTAAGATGACCTTTTTTTAAACGGTGCCAAAACAACCACCAAACATGTTCTCAATTTGTAATTAGTGTCTGGGTCTCTGTATCATTGAATAATTAGTGTGTGGGCCCCTTTTTTAATTATTTTAATCCAAATAAGACTTTTAAAAATTTAATTAGAACAAAAATAAAATAAAAAATAAAAAATTAGGTAGTGAAATGTCCGTGTCCCAATTTATTAATATAAACTAGAAATTAAATATAAAATAACCAAATTACCCTTATCTTTTCCGGGGCACGAAAAATCATCAACTGAAACACCGTATCCCAAATTATTCATTAAATTAATTATATCATGTGAAGTGACCCAAATACCCTTCTGCCTGGGATACGATAAAAATAGCATAATCATGATAGAATTATACAATAAGTTATAAAAGGAAAACAAGTACGCAGCGGAAAACTAAGAAGCCAAGTATACATGTATGACATGAACCCTATAGATCCGACACGACAAGAGGAAAGCGCCACCACCTGCTGACATGCACCTCTGATCGATGATCAAGCAACCTGTATAAAAACGTGGGGGGTGAGACCAACCACTATCTCAACATATACAAATAAACCAAATTATACACATGTACAAGTCAACCACGAGTACAACGGGACCTGGCAATAACCGCTACAGTGCACAACAACTCCAGTGCACAAACAAGTCATCACAGACTTCAACCCATAAGGTTTTTATCTTCCTATTAGAATTTTTAATGTGTGTTCAGTTTGTGTATTTTATTAGGGCTCCCTACTGCGTGCGTCCAGCTCGGTCACATCTCGTGAGACAACCAAGGCATAAGCCCAAATATAACTAGGAGAGAGAGATAGAGAGATGAAGGGAGAGGTAGAAGAGGGAGATAGAAACCGGTCATTACAGACCCATATGCTAAACCGCATATACCATATTATACCGCATGTAACCCGAGGGGTATCAATCTACCTGCTCGAACCAACCTATCAACAGCCCCGCAGTAGAAATTATCTTGTTTAGTTATCCACCTAGCATCACAGCTACGTTCGTTATGTATAAGTTTTGATTCCATGTACACGTCACGTGTACAACATATCATACTCACGTCATGGCCATCGGCCCAAATGTAATAAGACAGCACAAAATGCAACATCATAACAAAAATCATGTCATCACAGCATATGCAAGACAACAAGCAACAAATAATCAATCGAGCCAAGACAAGCAGCATGTCAAGTATACACATAGGCATAGGTCACAACTTGTCCATAATCATCACAAAAATTCATAAGAACCGATAACCCGCGTATCATGGGCGGTACGGCATAACAAGGATTATAAGTCCTCACCTAAAACTTTAGAAGCATATTGGAAGATCAAGCCATCTCCAACCTTGACATTACCAGGTTCCTAAAATTATAACCCAAGCACAATCACATACACAAATCTACAAGAAGATGTGATGCATGCATGGTATGCACTAGCCAATTAAATTTCCTGAAAATATCCCTTAACCTCACGTGTTATATAAAGGATTATAGGACCCAACTCAAAATAATCAATTTATAAATCACGATGTTAAAATCTGGAAACTCGTTTGAAAATTAGAAAATTCATTTAGAAACTAAGGTTTCATGGTGTGAAACCTCATTGCAAGTCTAACTGACTGGAATAAAACTTTTAATCATAATTATGCATTGGAGTTTAAATTCACTGAGACTGACAACTCACATCTAGGGTAAATTAGTTACTAGCTGTCAATATTTTTTTTGGCACAAATAATGCGCATAAATATAAGATGGTTGATGCAAAAATATTTAAGAAATCATAGTGGACCATGTGAAGCGCACTAGACCAGACCTGATAGTTACCTCTCCTAACTTTGTGAAAGGATGCAATAACAATGTTAATATAAGTCTCCAAGAGTTGGCATTTAAGCATCAGCCATCAGTCTACGTGTTCCCTTACCAGAACAGACACATATATATAAAAATCAAACTAAAAAGACCACATGTTGGCTTACATTAAGACAATCCAAATGCTAAGTATGTCATTAGCTTAGTATAGCCTGAATATAAAATTAATGATTCATTAAAATGAATGATAGAATTCGCATGCTTAACTAGACGGGTAGCCATAAATGTAAATGTTTCAACTCCAGGATTTAGTATCTAAGAACCAAAATAAAACGTATAATCCACGTGTTCTATGAAACCATAACATACACATGTCTTGTAATAAGTTACCAACTCATGACCCCAACAACAGTAACGTTTGATGGCAAGATTTGTTTATAATTATAATAGAATACAAGACCATGGGTATTTTGTAAATAAAAAGATAATCGATCTCAACCATAAACAAACATAATAGAAATTGGGTCAATACTTATTCAATTGAATCGGCCATAGATCATGCCAAGGTCGATGGACGAGCCGCTCAAACTACTGCCGAAACATGGCAGAAGAACTTGGCCTCCATCAACACAACAACCCAAATTAATCCGGGTAATAGAAACATGAAAAGAACGAAGAAGAGAGGAGGAAAGGTGGCGCGACTTACAGACCGACGGCATGGGAGGCAATGACTACTCCTACGTTGCATCCTCGGGTCCTTCCATCCTGCACTGCCTCCAGTCCTCATGGCCTTTCGAAGGAGAAAAGGAGAAAAGATGGTGGCCATTTTGGGAAAAAGCAAGAGAAGAAGAGAAAGAGGAGTGATGGGAGAAGTGGTCAGCAGCCGTTCGGGAAAGAAGGAGAGAAAGGAAGAAGAGAAGAGATAGAGAGAGGGAAAAAGATGTTTTTATACCCTAAGGTTAGGGTTAAGACCAGCCGAGCCCAAAACGACGCCGTTTTGGTCTCAGGCGCGGTCAACACGCTTACCCTTGGTCAAAACGCAATATACCTTGAGTTTTATGTTCTGGACTTCCCAAAACTACGTAGTTTAAATCAAAACTGCCCTTGTCCATGTATTTAATATCCAAACACAAATAAAATTAAATTTTAATCCTGAAATAATGATTAATTCTCACATAAAAATAATAATAATAATATTACCAAGAAAATAAAAAAAAATTCTTTGACCATAAATACCCAGATATTTGATTAATATCATTTTTTTCTTTCTATTTTCTAATTACATATATAAGGAATAAAGATATGAATTTATCTTCTCACCTTTTGCTCTTTTTTTTTGATACTAATCGATTGCGTATATTAATCAAAAGTAATATGTACAAGTGGTCCGGTGCCCAGGGAATAAACCATAAGGCACCAACAGGAGTCCTACACTGGAGGGTCTAGGCCCTTACATAGTATAGCCTATTGCTATACCTTGTCCCGAACACCAGCCTATAAAAGGCTCAGGGGATGTTAACACAACACCAGAACTGTAAGGGAACTGAGGATGAAGCATCAGAAACCAGGATAGAGCCCTAGAGAGCACTAAGTCAAACAATACATCTATGTGAACAGGCTTTTGTTCAAAGATGAGACCATTGCGCGCCAGCCAGATAGACCATAACATAGCGAGGCCTAGCACCATCCATGCCTGCTCAGCCTGTGTGCTCCAACAAGCCCCAGCCAGTGAAGAAGCCATGAGCTCACACGCTCTGGAGGGATCCAACACACTCCCCACCATTTGCATAATCTTTGCCACAGTTTCACTGTAAGCGGACCATGAAGGAATAAATGATCCACATCCTCAACGTACAACTCCCAAAAGGAGCAGAAAGAATCTTCAAAGGGGACAACTCCCCTATCACAAAGAGCAACCCCGTGTTGCAACTCCACCATTCAAAACCAGCCACAAAAAAACTCCACTTTGGGAGGAGTCAACCGTAGCCATGGAAGCGGCCGAGGGGGAATATTCGGTAATGAGGACAGAAAACGATAACCTAAATGCACCGTAAACAATCCCTTCCCATCATACACCCACCGCCAAGAATCAGTTCGCCCAGGGTTAAGAACCACCTCCTCCAACGCACTCAAAATCTGGGCACAAAGCTCAACCTCCCAGTCATATCTGGCCCGCGTCCAACCTAGAGAGGAAGTGGGTTGCAAGAAGCCTCCTTGTTTAACCTCCCAATAGTGGCCTGCTGAAAAGTTGAGATGAGGAATAACCGAGGAAAGCGTTGCCGTAAACATCCCAAAGCCGACCACGAGTCACACCAGAAACTCGCACGACGCCCATCACCCATACTCAATACCACACCCGACTGCAATGATCCACGGCCCAACCCTACAACTTCCCCACTCTGTACAATAGCATGCCAAATAGGGGAAGCCTTAACCAAGTTGAAAGAAGGCGTCATATGTGTAGTAGGACGACCACATTTAATAGCAATAAACTGCTGCCACAGATGCCCTTCTTCCACCCGATAACGCCTTAACCACTTATACAAAAGACTCCGATTTTGTAATAACAAGTTCACCACCCCTAATCCACCCTGACGTTTAGGAGTAGTGACCTTAGCCCACGTAACAAGGCAGAGCTTCTTCCTTTGAGTTGTACCACCCCACAAAAATTCTCTCTGTATGCAAACAAGCTGCCTATGAACCACGGCTGGAAGCTTAAACGTGGATAGGTAATAAAGCGGGAGGGAGGACAACACTGCTCTAACAAGAGTCAAACAACCAGCAAAAGACAGAAAACGGCCCTTCCAAGAGTGCAACCTGGTACGGAACTTGTGAACCACCGGCCCCCAAAACCTGGCGAGCCGCATACTGGCTCCCAAAGGTAACCCAAGATAGATAAAAGTTATTCTTTCAGATTTACAGAAAAGACTTTCCGCGAACAAGGAGACCCTGTCATCGTCCAAGCAAATCCCCGCTAGACCACTCTTATGGAAGTTTTGCTCTTTTTTTATGTTATGACATGATTATATTTTTAATTATTAATAACTAATGCAAAATATTATTATGGTATGGGTGGTGCAGGAAAAATTGAAGCAAGTACAAAGTAGATTTGGCCATTAAGTGCAACAACTATTGAGGCATCACCTAAAATAATTTGTTTCTTTTGGTGCTATCATGTGCTGTTATACCAGGTGAATTTTTTGATGGTGTAGTAGCTTTTTTTATAGAAAATGAAGGAATATTTTCAGGCTGCATATAATCCACCTGATATTTTGTGTTTTGTATACATGCATATTGACTACAAGAATACATGTGTAATGTACATTACTTTGGGAATAAGAAGGGTACAAATTGACTTCTTATTCCCAAGTGTATTATATAAAACTTATATTTTATTTTGTTCATCCTTTCGATTTTTAATACTTTGCTATTGTAATTTTGTTCTTCATTATAAATTCATTAAGAAAAAAATATATATGAGGTGAAAATTAAATTGCTCTAATAAAAATTTTAGGATACAATAACTAATTTTGTCCATTTAGGTATATTAGAGATAACAAAATTGTCTCTTTATATATGTTCATGATATAATAATAAGTTTATATGTATATGTAAAAAGACAAATGTTGACCCTTATAAGATATCCAAGAAGACTATTTTGGTCTAATTTGAAAGGCAATATGAACAAAATTTGTCTATTTAGATATAGCAATAAGGACAATATTTGTTGTATAAGAGTTTATTTTAGGGGACCAATTTCAATTTTGTCCCCTTAGGCTAAGGTGACCAGGCTTGATTAGACAAATTGGTCAATGTGAAAATTTGTCCTCTTAGGCTAAGTGGACAAATTCTACGCTTAATATGACAAAAAATTGTCAAATTTACTTGGGTTTGTTGTAGTGTCAATTTCCTCCTTAATAATGGGTCTTTCCAAATAGGTGGCCTGCTCACACGAGATTTTTGTAATAGGGATGTCTCCCCAATTTAATTTCGCCTTGGGTAAGGATTGGAAAAACATCTCAAAATAAGTTTTTAGTGCCCTTTTAATTTCGACAGGCTCCTCCAAAATTTCTCCACCAAATCTGATCTGATTAATTGAGTTGCGACGACCCTATTACAGGTATTAAAGTGAAAAAAATTTGGGCTTTTATCACCCAAATTCAACCATTTAATCCTAGATTTCTGTTTCCATAAACATTCCTGTTGTTTTTCGCGTCTGAAAAAATCTACCTTCCATCGAAACATCTGTCTTCTCTCATATTCACTTGGAGCTCTCTCATCAGTCATTCTATCAAGCGCCTCAATCCTATTTTCCAGTTCCTTAATTCCCTCATCAATGTTGCCAAAACCATTCCTATTCCAATTCCTTAGCAGCTGTTTAAGTAGCCCTAGTTTCCTAATTAAATTGAATTGTCTAGGGAACTGATTGCAATCCTCCACCCACATCTCTTTTAGCACCTTGTCAAAATTAACATGAGATAGCCAGCAATTAAGGAATTTAAAGGGTACGACACCCCAAACCTTCTGATCTTGTGCAAGAATAATAGGACAATGGTCCGAACCATTCTTTTCTCCCGCCCAGAATCTGATTGTCGAAAACAAGGAGAACCACAACGGATTAATGAACGCCCGATCAATCTTGCTTGTAGCCCTGTAGTTTCCCCCAAGTGAACAGTCTTTCCTGGAGCTCCACTTCACAAAGATCAAGAGAAGAAATTAACTCCCCTAACGCCTGCAATCCTCTAACAAATATCCTCCCACTTAGCCTATCCTTTGAATCAAGCACCTCGTTGAAGTCTCCTATAAGTAAATTGGGGACAGAAGACCCTCTCAAAAGAACTGACAATTCATCCCATAGCAAAATTCTGTCGTTATCCGAACATGGCCAACACAATAAATTCCAATATTGATATCACCTACCACTCTTCCTTCAACCAATAACCAGTTGGTAAAAAAGTTTTTCTTGTCCCTTCACTTTTTTGTTTTCGCATTTGTTGTCCCTCTTCTTTTTTTTTTCACACAACATGTCCCTCAATTCACATTTTACCGGGCCACCATGTCCTTTTTCCATGCTATTGCCGGTTGTTGCTAACGTGTCAGGTGGGGCCCACTTTTTACCTATTTTTTTATGTTTTTCTTCTCTTTTTTTCCTTTTTATTTTATTTTCTTTTTTACCCAAAATTTTAATCTATCCCCTCTTTTTTTTTTTTCCCAAACTCTTTTTCTTTTTCTTTTTTGTTATTTAACTCATCCTCACCGCTCCCTCACCTCTCTTCACCACCTTCAAGACTCCTTCTCTCTCCCCAACCACCACCTTATCCTCCTCCGTATCAGCTGTCCTCCGCCTCTTCTTCCTCTCCCCACCCTCCTCTTCCGCCACCACGCGTGGCTCGCACTTCCCGGGCTATCACTATCAAGTCATCCATACAACTTTGTAGAGAAACAAACAAACAAACCAACCAACCAGAACAAAAACATGAGTTCCTCGGATGAAACCCAAAACCCTTCTCACTCACAAAACCTGCAACAACAACAAGGAGGAGAATACGAAACCAGCAATCCCGAGATCGAAGAGATCCATGGGTTCCAACAATTCGGCTTCGTATCTGATTCCTCAGACCACTACTACGCCACCAGAAACGAGAACCGCATTGGTCTCACGAGGGTTCTTTCGAAGAGCGTTCTTTCCTTCTCTCTTTTCCACCCCCGCGTCTCCCTCCTCTCTCTCTCTCCTCTCTCTCTTTCCACCAACTGCCGTAGCCAAGCCACTCGCTCTCCCTCAAACTACTGCCACCGCCTTCCTCTTCCCCCTCCCCCGCCCTATTCGCGGCCTCTGTTTCCTCTTTTCCATAGCGCCGAGTCATCGCCGCTCTCCTCCAACGAGCCGCAACACAATCGTGAACCACCGCTGCTGCTGTCGAAACATGTCCGCCCGTTCTTTCCCCGCCCCTGTTAGCCGTTGTTGCTGCGCCGTTGCGTGGTAAGATGCTTTCCTCTCATCTTCTGCTCCTCTACCTGGAACGATTTCCTTCTCCTTGTGACTAATTGGATTTGGCTTGATTTGTGATTTTGTGGATGTGAATTAGTGAGGGACTATCAGGTTGTGCTTGGTGTTTGATTTTGGTGTGGTCGTGTGGGTTTGGTGGTGGTGATTTTGGGTTACAAGGTATGGCGATTGACGGGCTTACGGGCAACGAGCATGCGGCGGAAGAAGGCGAGGGAGTCGGAGAAGAGGTCGAGGGAGGCGTAAGCTCTGATGAGGGAGTTGAAGAGGAAGGTGGGTCGGCGGCGGGCGGAGAAGAAGAGGAGAGTGGCTCGATTCCGGCCGCGGGAAGCGTAGGCGGAGACAAATTTCCAGTGTATGAAGTTGCGGTGAGAAATGGCAAGGACGATTGTTCGAGCATGGATTTGGGTGAGAGGTTTGAGGCTTTTGTCCGAAAAGACAGTGCATGCGTCGAGCAAAGAGCCGTGGAAGGGAACGCCAGTCGGTGAGGGAGGCATTGGCGAACGGGAATGAGGAAAAAGGGGGCCGAAGTTGGTTAATTAAAATAAGACAACGGTGTCCTTTAAACATATTATCTGCCCAAGCGTGATTTGTTTAATGAACAGTTCCCATCTCTTTTGGAAAAGAATAATGAAATACGATTTATTTCATTTAATAAGAGGCTTTACAAGTTCAGTTTCAGTTTTTAGAAAAATAAAAAAATATTAGAAAACGAGTAAAGTATTAAATTAAAAGAATTAGTATACAATATTAGGGCCCCAAGAGCGGATATCGTTCTCCCAAAACGATTGGTATGTGGGCCCCATTGTTATTTATTATCAAAACTAATATAATAAAAGTGGAAAAGGATTTTTGGAAAATATAAAATTGGGACGAAATGAGGAGGTTAAACAAAAAATTAGATGCAGTGGGCCCCACAGACACGTGTCAGCCTTACATGCACCAACCGGCTGCTGGGGGTAAGAACGATAAGGTGACCCGGTAATTCATGAGTTGAGGGACATGTTGAGTGAAAAAAAATGGAGAGGGACAACAAATGTGAAAACGAAGAAGTGAAGGGACAAGAAAAACTTTTTTACCATAACCAGTTCCTCCCTGAATTCCTTCTCGTTATCTATACTATATATAAAAGCACGAAGTCTCCAAAACTTACGAAATTGAAATACTAAAATATCCTTCTCTTTTATATTATAATTAAAGGTATAATAGTCATTTAAGAATTAAATCAGTTTTTTCAAAAAAGGCAAATTGGATCAATTTTTTTTATATATAAAATCAGTTTAATAGCAAACCATAACTATAGAAAAAAAAACTACCCGTAGTGAACTAGAATTACTTATTCTGTAGACAACATGTAATTTTAGCCTTGCACCCCCAAAGAAAAAAACTTTGCCGGGCAAGATATTTTTGCTCTTTTTCGTTGGTCTGTATCCAACAATAGAAACATGAGCTTTACTTGGAGAAAAGGGGGACACATCCATCGTAAGAGATTCCTCTAGGGAATTTTGCATGGCTCAGCTCTTTTCAGAGGGAAACAATAGTAGAGTTACACTTACAACGATAACGTTTTTACTAATAGCATCTATTTTCTTTAACTCTAATGTATCTCTATTTTCTTTAACTCACAATGAATGTAGTTTGATTATCTACTTTACTCATTCAAACCACTATTCTCCATATAGAATGACATTTTTCTCATGTGTACAAAAAATTCTTGTCAAACTCTTTGCTAATTTGAGTCTACAGCAAGAAAAAAAATCAAAATCAAACTTATTGTTATATCTTTGTTGACAGTAAGCTAAGATTAGACCCAAAACTATTTATCAGAAAAAAGTTAATGATCAATAAAAAAATTATTTACAAAAAATTTGAGAAATTGAAATACCAAAATATTCAACTCTTTTTTGACGTAATTAGAAAAAACTAATTTAATTCTTAAATGACTATTATGCCTTTAATTATCTATATCTATATCTATCTATCTATCTATACTTCTATACTATCTATAAAAGCATGAAGACAGCAAACAAAAACAACGAAACACGCAAAATTATCAAAATATCCCTATTTTATTATTATTATATATTATTATTCTTCATTAATTGATTATTGACCCAATTACCCTTTATTAGTGAATTATTAGTTTTGTTTTTTAAAAAGAGAATATTAATTAGTCGGTAATACTACAAATTAATTATATACCTACCGCTTCTTTGTTAAGCATCATGAGATGCCATTAATAATCAATATTACATATTATGCAATCGTTCTAAAAAAACATGATTTCCATTCAAAATCTAATTACAATTATAATTTATCCTACATATAAAAGACCCTTGATTACAGGTACTCACAATCTATGTACCAACAAAGAAAAATTGATAGCAATCTAGCTATTTTCCAAGAAAACAAAATTGTTATACAAAATCTGTAACTATTTATTTATTCTTTTCGACTTTGTGTCCTTGGGTTACTGAATTTTACTTCCTCTTAGATGCATTTTTATAAAACGAAGGATGATTGAATGCAAAACTTAATTAGCTTTCATCCAATCCAATCTAACGAAAATAGAATTCTTACTTGCATGTTGTACTATTCAGTTACTATAACTTTTTATTCTTATCACCTCCCGGCTCATCTTATTCGTTAATAACATTGCGATTATTTTTTTTTTATTTTAGAAAAATATAATTATTTTATTGAGCATTGTTAATCTTTTTAATGCTATGTCGTTAATTTTTCTTATTTTTGTCATATATTATTTTATGTTCCTTTTTTTTAATGTTATATCGTTAATTTTCCCTACAATCAGTTATCGAATTTCTCACCCATTTAAATAGAGGTCTTATCTGCAATGACATTATACATCCATTGTGAAAGAGTTAACGGTTCTAAAAGAGAATCTTTGTATTTGTCTATACTATATAAAAAAAAGTATTTTTCATATTTTTCAACAATTTACGGTTGGCATATATAGAAAACTAGAAGCAACAAGACTCAGCTATTTTCGTCTACAACAATAAAAAATAAGATAAAAATTATATCAAGGTATTGTTGATAGTGTCATGGTTGGAGAAACTAAAGCAAATGAACTTGGAAAAATGCTCATACTATCAAATTCTTTATACGGAGGTCCAAGAGAAATACGACGTCAATATTTAGATGCAACAACGTTAGTTCAACAATTTAGGAAACCTGATTTGTTTAAAACAATAACATGCAATCTGGAATGGCAAGAGATTAAAGATGAGTTGAAATATGAACAAACTGCACAAAATAGACCGAAATTACTAGATAGAGTGTTTTGGGCCAAATTTCAAGATATCAAAGATCAAATAATTAAAAAGCATATATTTGTAACGGAACATGCTTTCGTCATAGAGTTTTTTTTTTAAAAAAGAAATGCCACATGTACATTTATTGTTTATACTAAAGGAAAGCTATAAAATTACATCTCTAGAATAGTTTCACCATTGCTCTATCTGTTAGTATCAGAGCACATGATGCATGGGCCTTGCGATGAGTTGAAGAAAAATTGTAGCTGCATGGTGCAAGACAATGTTGATAAAGAAACTCGGCAATGTCGATTTCATTATCCTAGAATATTTATTTCGTCAACAACTAAAGGAAAAGATAGATATCCAATATGTAGACGATGGAATAATAATCAAATCGTGAGAAAGGAAAGGAAAGTATTAGATAACCGATGAGTTATACCTTACAATGCATATCTCTTGAGATATGCTCAAGTATATAATTGTGATATTAATGTTGAGATATGCTCAAGTATATGTTATGTAAAGTTCTTTACAAGTACATATACAAAGGACAAGATAGAGTGGCAGTGCATATTGCAGAGGACAATAGCACTACAACGATAGATGAGATTCGAAAATTTCAAGAAGCAAGATTTGTATCTTGACAAGAGGTAGGACGGACAATTTTGGAACATAAAGCATATCCACTGCCTATAATATTATAAATACAAGTGTCACTCAATTCTTAAGAGAGTTAAACTAAAAAAAATTAAGTTTTCTATTACATAACTTTATGTTAGCTCAGTATTTACAAATGTCAAAAATTTTCAAATAAACCGTGTACATGCCTAATATATTATAATTTAATTATAATACAAAAAATATTATTAAAAAATAATTATTTAATTGATTATAAGTATAAGGTAATTATTATATTAATAATTTGTAATTTTTATAAAATTATAAATTACAATGAGAATATTTCACCTAATTTAAAAAATAAAAAAATCTTTAAATTATCAAAAACTTATAAAAAAAACAAGATTGTACCACGTGCAATGCACGTGCACAAAAACTAGTAGATATAAAAATCTTCGTCCTATAGGAGACACAAACCTCCTGACTTCCAATAGCATCGACAGTTAAAAAACCAAAAGCTACACCCAGTGGCGGTGGGCCAGGGGGCTGAGGGGCCATGGCTTCCAATGGATTTTAAATTTTTACATATAAGTCCTACCGCAATTTATCCTCCTAGACCCCAATATTTTTAATTTTTCCATATAAGTCTATCATGATATATATTTGGTCCCTTCTAAATTTTGTTTTCTCACATAAACCCTTACTATTAGACATATTGATCCTCTCTAAAAATTATATCTAGCTCGGCCACTGCTACCCTCTATGATCTCGCAAACTCGCCATGGTTCCATCCCGTGCACTTTGTTTCGCAAAGAAAAATTATTTTGGCCTTCATCTTTGCCATCAACCCCCTAACACTTTTATGCTTTTGACTTGTACCAACCCCCTTATATTCCATGAATTCAGACTAAACATAAAGAATCAAGAGCAGTAGACCAAATTATATGCGGCCGCCCGCTCCTGAATCCAGTCCTCGCCTTCTTCTCAATAAGAATCTCCACCTCCTTTTCAACCTCAGCTCTACTTCCAACAAGCTGCAACCCCAATTTTTCTCCAACTCCAGTGGTATAATTTTTATTTTATTTTATTTTTTGTTGAAAGTGGTAGAATCTTTTATGTCAACTGTGTGTAGAGCCATGAAATTTCAACTTGAACTTATAATTTCCCAACCATTTTGTTTTGGAACGTGGCATGATGTGAGCACCTCATTCAACAATTCTGTATGTACGTATGATTGATTGCTTTGGTGAGTAATACAAAGAATTTCACGATTTGTAAACAAAGAATGAAAACCCCGAGTTGTTTTCTTTGTTTTTGTCAAAACCTAGTTATGGGTTAATTTGAATTTTAGAAAGCTATTAAGCTGTTTTTCTTCACCCCCCACTTTACACTGACGCCGGACAACATAGAAAACGTAGATAATAGTTGTCGAAACTTCAAATTTTAAAAAATTTCTTTCGTAGAAGACTAAGGGTTTCCGTTGCTGGAATCGGAAGGTTCTCGTACCTTCCATACTTTTGAGCTTTAGATTAATTTTGTTTATTCAATTTCGAAAATTACAATACAATTCCCAAAACATACACGGTCAGTAGTGAGGTTATGTTAGCTTTCTAGTATCTAATTGTGGATTAGCTATGAGATTAAAGTCAAAAAAATCCCACATCTAGGAAAACTTGTGTGAGCTATGCAGTTTATAAAGAAATCCGGTACACAGAAGATTGTCGAGTCAAGTAGCGTTGGCTTGTAACCAAGCGGGACATCAAAATAATTGGGTAGTGATGGGCTCGATGCTGCCTTTAAGGGGCCCCCATCCACCATGGTATGGGTAGCAATCTCATTGTATATAAAATTAACTCGACCCTCTGTGGTTGCGTGCCTTATATCAACAATTGGTCCTGAAACGTCACAAGAGCCCAGTCACATACAATTATTTTTTTGTGCCAGCCCGATCACATACAATCTAGGCCCAACATGTCATTTCATCGATCCTCATCAGACCTCAGTATTCTTGATACATGCGGGTAATATTTTCGAGTTCCACCATAGTCATACAGTGGATCTAGTTGTCTAATATCTTCCACCAAAAGTTTCAAGCCAACAAAACCAGTACTCCTGTCTTGTAACCAGGAAGGATATTACCCAAAAAAAAAAAAAAGAAATAGAGAAGATCAGATTCTCCTGAAAAATAACCTCCTTGTAGGCTAACAAAAGAAGACGACAAATATTGAGCACTTATACAATCAATTGTTTGAGAGCTTGAACTTGGTCGGTCATAAAAGGTCACAACAAGCCCGATGACTTACAACGTTATTTGTCAATCTCTTGTCGCATAGTTTTTGCACCAGTTTGCAAGACTTCTATAGCATCAGTAATAAACTTTGTTGCCTCCACCAAAACATATCAAATGATTCATACAGTCTTTGGAATCCTATTTTATCATAAATTTTCGTAGGAAGTAATACAATCGCATTGTTACAGGGTGCAAGTAATATGAATATCTATAAGTGGGTAGAAACAACATATTTAACGGAAAAAAAAAAAGTTAAGCTCACAGCAACGGCAGCAATTAATACTATACCAATTAAAGAGGGAACATGTAAATCCTTAACAGTCATTGGGTGCTTCCTGAAAAGTAAAAACCTATAGGATGTGTCTGAGCCATGTAAATATAGTTATGCCAACGAATTGAACTAAGCTGTGTTTAGCATGATCTGCTGTACTGAATTGATAGTAGCTTTGAGCAAAAATCCTATTTAATTGGCTAATTTTGGTAGACTATGTGCAAAAGGCAGAGGCTTAACAACAAACAAGGTGTCGTGGTGTAGTTGGTTATCACGTCAGCCAGTAGTGAGGTTATGTTAAAAAAAAATGAAATATACTGTAGAGACAAACTTCGTCTTGTAGTGTCCTATCACAATCGTGGTCCTATTATTTGGGCGACTACAATTAAAAAATTGGATAAAGACTCAGTCACAATTAAATTTGTAGAAGCTTGATGTGTGACCAAGGATAATCAATCAATCAAATTTCTCTATACTTACTTACCAGGTTATTTCCCGATCCATTCTATTCTATGTTTCCAGTACTTGGCTAATTGGGCTTTGCGAATTTGATACATTCAAATTTTCTATCAATGTGGGTTAGCCATGAGATTAAAGTTGATTCCCACATTGAGAAAAACTTGTGTGAGGTATGCAGTTTATAAAGGAATCCACAACAGAGAAGACCGTCGAGTCAAGTAGCGTTGGCTTGTGACCAAGCGGGACCTTAAAGTAATTGGATCGTGATGGGTTCGATGGTGTGCCGGGCCCCCATCCGCCATGGTATGGGTAGCAATACTATGTTGTTTAAGCATGTGAGCTTGAGCTTTGTACTTGGTCCCAACAGGTCACAAGAGCCCAATCACACAATTACTTTTTTTGGGCAGCCCCGATCACATATATATGTCATTTCATCGATCCTCATCAGAACTTTTTTTTTTTGTTTTGTCACAAATCCTCATCAGAACTCAACATTCGTCATACATTCGGGTAATATTTCCGAGTTCCACCATACTGGTACAATGGATCTAGTTGTCGAATAATTTACGCCAAAAGTTTCAAGCCATCAAAACCAGTACTCCTGTCACATACCCAGGAAGGATATTACAAAAAAAGAAAAAGAGAGGAGGAATAGAGATCAGCTCAGGTTTAAAACAAGAAATTCCCTTGAAAAATAACCTCCTTGTAGGCCAATAATAATAATAAAAAAAGTAAGCACTTATACAAGGGTATGTTGTTATGGTAGCGTATGCCTCATCCATTACATGATTGAGAAAGAACATGAACAAGCAACAAGTTGAACCACATATGTCTGAACTGACCAGGGCAGTCTACCCATTAGCAGGGTATCTTAAGAAATTAAAAGCAGACTATCTTGTTACCTTTTCCACTTACCTCTCAGTCCTGAAGCATCAAAATTGCAGATTCAAACGAGTAAATGAATAAACAAGTGGTGCACAACAGCCAAAACCATATTAACTGATTTGGGTAGCAGATAAAACTTTAGCGGTTGTTATGGGAAGAGGGGAATTGGAGGAAAAGAATCCATAATCTCTTCTTTTGCAATCCTAAGATATGGAAGAGTGAATTTTGGGCAGATTCTTTTTTGCTTTGATAAATGTATCCTTACTTTTAAATATGAACACGAAATTGTGTGATGCTGCTTCTATTTATTAGCTAGTAGTATTCGTTTGCAAGCAAAAGCAAAAGGAAATCTCTTTTCTCCATTTCTAATATCCAAAGCGTAGACAATATTGCCACGAATCTCTTGCCAACAAGCCGTGTGCTTTACAATTTAACGTTATTAGTTACACTTGGCCATCAAAAGGAAGCCGCCAGATTGATTGCTTTTATGAGTAATACAAAGAATTGTAAGAATATTTCCTTTTATGTGGCCCATATAATATTGTGTTTTATTTAATGACGTGGCAAAATCCTATTGGTCAACTATTAGGGTTTTATAATAGACACTTGATGGGGTGTATAAATACAATATTATGGAATAGGTCCTCTCTCTCCAGTCGCTTAACGTTCTGTTACACCATCTGACAAACGTTAGTAAGAAAGACAGAGGCAAGAGAGAGAAATCTATTCCTCATGAAGACATCAAGACAAATCAAGAGGAGATTAAGAGAATTTAGAAGACAACATAATCGATTTACCAGGTATGTCCTTAACCTCATGCTATTAGTGGGAGATAATTAGTTCTAAGATCTAATGGGTATTATGTTAATGATTGAATTGGGAATTAAATTATCGTCTCTTGATTCCTGATTATTATGATTGTTCATGTTAATTATCTAACATGTGGTAGCGGAGCATGGTTTAGGATCAATTATCTTCCCTTTAATGTGATGATTATGCGTTTGAATGCATATTTGAAACAAATAATTTGTATCGATTATATGGACAATCTCTTCGTTATTTGTTATCGTCATTCAAAATAAAGTATGCTTTTGTTTGTCGATTAAAGGAGTAAATAAACAAAGCAGTGGAATGCATATTGTTTACTTCTCCATGATGTTTATCGAATTATGTTATGTCGATTACTGTATGACTACCTTTGCGATACACTGCCAGCAATCCAATTCTTGTTTCATAATTGTAGTCAGAAACAAAATTGAGTATTGTTGTTTGTGCTTAACGTTTAGTGCTAAAAAAAAAAAAAAAAAGGCACAGTATCGTTTCTTAAGTGGAAATCATTCTAATGAAAGAATCGTTATGTTGTCTGTTCATCGCATCCATTCATACACTATAATATATATATATTTGTTTTTTTTTTGAAAAAAAAAGTAATATATTATTGGGGAGTGTGCGTTGATGAATATAAATGGTGCTTTACTGTCACGATTTTCATATCGTGTTTCTGGAAAAGTTACTGTTGATTTCCACTTAAGTCCACACTTTACAGATTCTGTCAATCAAGTCCTTAGACAGATTTACAGTTTATTCTATATATTATTTATTCTGTTATTTAAGTCCTATGATCGATTTGCAATTTATCCCTTAATGTTTATATTTTATGCAATTCAATCCATAATGTTTTATTATAGGACTTATCTACAGTCTCTTTTACACAAACATCCTTATGTATGTTCGATATCTACTTATGTATAATTTGTTAGTCACCAAAGTGGCCAAATTAGAATGTTTTATAGATATCAATTTTGAGAAAAGAGAAACTTAAGTAAATATTTGATATCTATCTTATGTACAATTTGTTAGTCACCAAAGTGGCCGAATTGGAATGCTTCATGGATATCAAAATTAAGAGAAATATTGATTTACTCATGAGCATGTGATGCAATTAATGTGATGGCATGATGATGATAATTAATTTTATCATGAGAAAATCAAGTTTATTTTCATAAAATATTTAAGGATCAACCCAAAGGTTGATTAATCATTTTATGATTATAAACATAAAAGATGGTCAATTAATTTATTTATTAGCCATGTTTTGTATATCCAAAGATAACATACATGTCTAATTAAATATGTTAGTTTACCAATTATGTTAATTCTACTCAAGCATCAATTATGGTTATCGTTGTATTGATATAATTCCCAAAGGAAAATATCAATATATACATAATGTATGTAGATTGAAATAATGGATTGTCTATCTATGTGAGATTTACGATATTAAATTACTCTTCATTCGCAAGCTTAAATTGTTATTAAGTTATACGGGCTTGACGATTTATGAGACAAGTCTAGCTTCATTTAAGTTCTTGGAATCTAGACTTATTACCTTTAATCAGTAAGCCCACTGCTCTTATGATTAAAGCAGTACTAACGAAAGCATTAAAAAAAAAAAAACTTTCTATAAAGTAAGGGAAAGATGAACATACTAAGCTTTATGTTTATGCGAATGATTATGAAGAGTAATATTAAGTCATATCTCCAGAATGTCTATTTTAGTAGCAAGATTGTATAGTATGAGAATAATTGTGAATGGTTATTTCCTTGTACAATTTATTGATCTTTTCTTGCCCATTGAGTGTAGTCCATTCTATTTTCTATAAAGCAAAAGAGAAATAGAGTGTGACATAATTGAAAGCATACTTGCTTAGAAAGAAGCGAGACTTAAGAACAAGGAAATCATACAATGATCTCATATGTTGCTCAAGAGCTAATGAAAAACTAGGAAAGAAAGGTGAAAAAAGCTATAAAGGATCATTGAAAATCAATGGATCATTTGCTCAAATTCACAATAACGAATAATGATAAGTGTCATTAAGAAAATTAGACACTATTATGTAGATTGTCTTAATTACAAGACATGGTTCAAAACAGAAAAGATAAGCTTAATGATTAATATGTTTTGAATCAATTTAATTAAAGCTCGTTATATTTCCTAGTGGATTATGTGGATGTAAAATCTACATTTGAACTTGATGCAAAATTTTATGTTGATATAGGATACCAATAATGCTCCAGTAGAGGCCATCAAAACTTTTGCAAGTTTTTACACTGGACACCATTAAGTGTTTTTCAATACCTATTATCTGCTTATTATTTTCAAATCTTGATTTGTTTATCAAAATTTGATATTATATATTTTCAAAGTTAATAATGGGTGTTCAGCTTGTAGAAAATTTTATTTTAATATTTTTGGTACTTTAGGATGGCCTTCGTAAAGTGGATATTGGTTCCTTGTGTATAGATATTTTATTAAATTTGCATCATAATGATTGTTCTAAATGTAGATTAGGTGATGAGGTATCTTACTCACTTGTGGCATAAAGATTTAGACATATGTCTAAGGAAAGAATGCGAAGATTAATAAATAATGAAATCCTATTAGCTGAATTTTATTAATCTTGGCAATTGTGTGGTTTGTATTAAGAAAACAAGCAAGACACAGTTAAGAAAATTGGCCACAAACACCTAGCTCTTGAGATTATGCGAAGACATGTGATCTTTGATGTATCAACTTTTGATGGATAATCTTTATCATCTTTACCAATGTGTTTTTCACATCATGATTAGGTATGTCTATTGTATGTAAAATCTCAATTGATAAATTACTTAAATGTATTTATCAATAAAGTTGAGAAACAAATAGACAAAATGGTGAAAACATTATGCCAGATAGAGATGATAAGTATTATGAGAAGCATAATAAATTTGGACAAATTGTTGGTCTATTTGCTAGATTTTTAGAAAAGCATGATAGTACATTGCAACTGAATTTAGTTGCTGAGAGATGAAATATACCATTATGGAAATGGTTATGAACATAATGAGTAATTTATTATAACCCTCATTATCATGGATGTATACCTTGAAACNTTATTCTTATCACCTCCCGGCTCATCTTATTCGTTAATAACATTGCGATTATTTTTTTTTTATTTTAGAAAAATATAATTATTTTATTGAGCATTGTTAATCTTTTTAATGCTATGTCGTTAATTTTTCTTATTTTTGTCATATATTATTTTATGTTCCTTTTTTTTAATGTTATATCGTTAATTTTCCCTACAATCAGTTATCGAATTTCTCACCCATTTAAATAGAGGTCTTATCTGCAATGACATTATACATCCATTGTGAAAGAGTTAACGGTTCTAAAAGAGAATCTTTGTATTTGTCTATACTATATAAAAAAAAGTATTTTTCATATTTTTCAACAATTTACGGTTGGCATATATAGAAAACTAGAAGCAACAAGACTCAGCTATTTTCGTCTACAACAATAAAAAATAAGATAAAAATTATATCAAGGTATTGTTGATAGTGTCATGGTTGGAGAAACTAAAGCAAATGAACTTGGAAAAATGCTCATACTATCAAATTCTTTATACGGAGGTCCAAGAGAAATACGACGTCAATATTTAGATGCAACAACGTTAGTTCAACAATTTAGGAAACCTGATTTGTTTAAAACAATAACATGCAATCTGGAATGGCAAGAGATTAAAGATGAGTTGAAATATGAACAAACTGCACAAAATAGACCGAAATTACTAGATAGAGTGTTTTGGGCCAAATTTCAAGATATCAAAGATCAAATAATTAAAAAGCATATATTTGTAACGGAACATGCTTTCGTCATAGAGTTTTTTTAAAAAAAAAAGAAATGCCACATGTACATTTATTGTTTATACTAAAGGAAAGCTATAAAATTACATCTCTAGAATAGTTTCACCATTGCTCTATCTGTTAGTATCAGAGCACATGATGCATGGGCCTTGCGATGAGTTGAAGAAAAATTGTAGCTGCATGGTGCAAGACAATGTTGATAAAGAAACTCGGCAATGTCGATTTCATTATCCTAGAATATTTATTTCGTCAACAACTAAAGGAAAAGATAGATATCCAATATGTAGACGATGGAATAATAATCAAATCGTGAGAAAGGAAAGGAAAGTATTAGATAACCGATGAGTTATACCTTACAATGCATATCTCTTGAGATATGCTCAAGTATATAATTGTGATATTAATGTTGAGATATGCTCAAGTATATGTTATGTAAAGTTCTTTACAAGTACATATACAAAGGACAAGATAGAGTGGCAGTGCATATTGCAGAGGACAATAGCACTACAACGATAGATGAGATTCGAAAATTTCAAGAAGCAAGATTTGTATCTTGACAAGAGGTAGGACGGACAATTTTGGAACATAAAGCATATCCACTGCCTATAATATTATAAATACAAGTGTCACTCAATTCTTAAGAGAGTTAAACTAAAAAAAATTAAGTTTTCTATTACATAACTTTATGTTAGCTCAGTATTTACAAATGTCAAAAATTTTCAAATAAACCGTGTACATGCCTAATATATTATAATTTAATTATAATACAAAAAATATTATTAAAAAATAATTATTTAATTGATTATAAGTATAAGGTAATTATTATATTAATAATTTATAATTTTTATAAAATTATAAATTACAATGAGAATATTTCACCTAATTTAAAAAATAAAAAACCTTTAAATTATCAAAAACTTATAAAAAAACAAGATTGTACCACGTACATATGCACAAAAACTAGTAGATATAAAAATCTTCGTCCCATAGGAGACACAAACCTCCTGACTTCCAATAGCATCGACAGTTAAAAAACCAAAAGCTACACCCAGTGGCGGTGGGCCAGGGGGCTGAGGGGCCATGGCTTCCAATGGATTTTAAATTTTTACATATAAGTCTTACCGCAATTTATCCTCCTAGACCCCTATATTTTTAATTTTTCCATATAAGTCTATCATGATATATATTTGGTCCCTTCTAAATTTTGTTTTCTCACATAAACCCTTACTATTAGACATATTGATCCTCCCTAAAAATTATATCTAGCTCGGCCACTGCTACCCTCTATGATCTCGCAAACTCGCCATGGTTCCATCCCGTGCACTTTGTTTCGCAAAGAAAAATTATTTTGGCCTTCATCTTTGCCATCAACCCCCTAACACTTTTATGCTTTTGACTTGTACCAACCCCCTTATATTCCATGAATTCAGACTAAACATAAAGAATCAAGAGCAGTAGACCAAATTATATGCGGCCGCCCGCTCCTGAATCCAGTCCTCGCCTTCTTCTCAATAAGAATCTCCACCTCCTTTTCAACCTCAGCTCTACTTCCAACAAGCTGCAACCCCAATTTTTCTCCAACTCCAGTGGTATAATTTTTATTTTATTTTATTTTTTGTTGAAAGTGGTAGAATCTTTTATGTCAACTGTGTGTAGAGCCATGAAATTTCAACTTGAACTTATAATTTCCCAACCATTTTGTTTTGGAACGTGGCATGATGTGAGCACCTCATTCAACAATTCTGTATGTACGTAGTAGATGCCGACGTAGTAAGTTTCTTTGCTAAGAATCCTCAGATGATGTAGAGCATCTTCGATCATTGAAGAGAGTTTTCCGATACGGTATCTTAGTCCACGCGAATGGATTTCATTTGGAAATTATTTATTTTCTCCGTGTAGAACTAAAAGGGTATTTGGAGAGTAAATTTCTAGAACCCAATATTCTCCTTTTTTTTATATATAGATAATAGATCTGAATTTTACCTAGGAAGTTCCTCGTTTTTTGGAAGAAACTTTAATTGGGGCCAGAATTTGTGTTATTGAACACGTGGAAATTTATTGATCTCTTACAAAGACTTAAAATTTCTCCCTTATTTTTTAATGAAGGGGAGAAAGAGAGCAATATAAGAGAGAGGGAACGAACAACACCCAAAACATAATCCAAATAACATGGTTTATTTATTTTAGACTTAGTTGGCCTTGTACAACATAGCTAGTTTGGGTGTAACTGGCCAACTAGTTCACATGATAGTAGCACCCAAACAACAACTCCTTCTTACATGAGTTCACTTCTCCCATGCCATTGCCAAGCGTGGGGAGGGAAGCAACCTAATAAACTCAGTCGCAGCAATCATAGCATTGTAGGAGGCTATGGAAGAAGCTTGGTTTTTGGTTGATTCTACTGTTCCCTCGCGTACCGAGTTCGAAATGCCTCTGAACACGATGAAAGGCCTCCCATTTGACACAGATGTCTGCAATTCATTAATCAAAGTGAAATTTAAGTGATATAACTTTCAAGTGTAACTAATCAAAGTGAAGGACCTCATTTCATGATGTTTTTCTTCCATTTCTCAAACACTTACCAGTGCAACATGAGCACTCACTGTATCCACAGTGGAGGCACCGTAGTTTGAGCGTAGGAAGTCTCCATATGCAGAGTTAGAAATGTATGAACCTGAAGAGGAACCCTTCAATACGGAAACAAGCTTGGGCTCGGTAGTCAGGCAAACAGGGGCTGCGCATCTGGTGAAGGGCAAATCCTGCAAAGACATCCCATGTAATTGTGACTCCAAATTTAGTTGTTTAAAATCGTTTAACTGATGGTAAAGAATTTGAAGAAATAGGGTCAATGTTTTGTGATGGTGATTGTGTAATAAACACTTGTTATCTTAAATTATTGGGCTAGAAAAGAAAGAAAACCTTGAGGTTGCTTTTAGCATAGTCATAGTAGAAAGAATCAACAAGAAGCCAATAGACAGACTCCTGTTTCTTCTCAGAGTAGACTGTCACTTTGTTCAAGGTCACGCTCCCCAGCGAATTCACCCCATTGTCAGGATAGTTGAAGTCTCCAAAGTTGAGCCCATTCCCTGATGTTCCGTTCTGCAGGACACCAATAACGAATTCATGTGAGAACAAAGAAAGGAAAGGAAAAAAAAAAAGAAATGAAACTTCTAAAGTATAATGTTTCTTTTCATATCATCTATTTCCTCCAATGTTTGGAAAAGATATAATATAAGTTTATGTTTTCTTTTAGTTTTGAAGGATATTAGTTCTCCAATTCTTTCAGGTCTTAAGTTGACTAGAATACCACTTCAGCTACAACTCATTGTTATAAAATAGTTGTTGGGTTAAACACATTTTATGTACCTAGAGTTTCTTATTTGTCTCGTTTATGTCCCCTAGAGTTTTCGTATCTTTTTTATGTATCCCAAGTTTTAATTTCTCCCTCTTATATGCCCCACTATTTAATTTGGGATACATAAAAGGTGTTTAACCGTAGTTGTTGTTGATGATACCTTCCATGACCATAAATCGGTGAAGCCTACAGACTTGTACACAGCAACATCACCGACGTTCAATGAGCTATCATCAATGCTTCCAGCAGTACCAAAGTGAACAATTCCTCGAACACGGAATCTGAGGACGAGGATTTGTGTAGTTATAGCCGCATTCACCTAATGAATTTCCAGGGAAGCCATGAGTAAATTGTTATACTTATTCAAAAACAAAGATAAAAAATATATATATATGTTGCATGTTCTCTAAGAAAAACTGTAACACAAGAAAAAAAAAAAGAGAGAGAGAGAGAAGAGAGGGCTGGTAATATATATATATATATATACGATATTTCTTTAGAGGTACTTACATGTTCGTCAGCGACTACATAGACAACCAGATTATCACCAACAGTCCCCTGGTGGAAACGCCTCCCTAGATATCAATGGTAGCTAAATTTGTTAATATAATTTTTTACCAATATATTCATGCATAATGATATTTAATTTTTGGGACGAAAAGCAAAAGGTTTATAGAGGTTACCAGCTATGTCTACATAGGGTTCAGCAGCGTTAGGTTTAAAGCGACCAGAGTTGATGAGAGCCCTCTCGTTCCTGGCAGTAGACAAAACAAGACCAATGACAGGCAAGTCATTGACGCTCTGTTGCAGGGAGTGCTGTGCCATGAGGAACAAAGCAAGCACAAACACTGCCATGTTAATTGCCCTCATCTTCATCAATTTTGGAGAGTGATCAGCAAAGCAATGCATGTAAAGGGATTTGTGTTGTGTGATTTGAGGCATAGCAAGTGCCCTTATTTATAGATGTGAGGAATGCACTAATCCCAACTTTTTTTAGCACCAATAAGAAACACGTGCATTTATTCTCTATCCCTCTCTCTTGAATTATTGTTGCTGGTGATGTCAAATATATTTATTTTTTTTTTATGAGAGATGTCAAATTTAATTGCTTTGTTTCATCTATATAGTAATTACCTTTTTTTTTTGGTTTTTGAGGTCTTCTACAGCTCTTGTCAAATTCACACATATATTATCTGGACTGTATCCATAATGAAATTATTGTAATACCCAAATTTCGAAAAAGTAGTTTAATGGTGATGTATCAAGATGAATTAAGAAAATCATTGTACTAGCCAAATTATAAAAGGTTGATGTGCAAGGATAAAGGAAATTATTTCTGGGCAAGTCTAAAAGAATGGTGAAATAATGATACTTCTTATAATTGATTAAGATGTGAACTTTAGGAGACAGATTATAGCAATTAATATTTATTATGAACGGGGTAGTTTATTATACTAGAGGATAATCTTATTCATGATATATATTGTATAAACATGAATTTAAGTTATTTTAATAATATTATAATATATCTCAACTTTTTTCGTATGCTTACACAAACTTCGTGTGCTCTATAAAAAGTCCTGGGTCTAGCCCTAGTCATCTGCTTTATGACCAACACTCAGATATATACTATCGCCTTTCCTTTTCTTTAGCTTACTACCATTTGCTTTCATTAATTTAATTTCTTCTCCACTCGTTTTCTATATAGAATGAAGAAAAACTTTCGAAGTATAGTACACC
>JAKUCV010000626.1:8921-45430 GCA_028386065.3 Turnera subulata | reverse complement strand
ACCATCCACGCGGAATCAAGCACCTGAAACCGCAAATCACCCACCAATCCTCACTGCCGGAAACTCGGATCCACACCAAAAACTCAATTCAATACACAACTTACAGAATTCCAATTCATTCTTTTCCCTCATTCACAGGGAAATCAACACCAATTGAAACGAAAACAAATTTAGTAAGCAGAAGCTTACCCGGGAGACGTTGCCCACTGCCGACTCAGAACCCATGGATGGCAGTCACCCGATCCTCACCGTCAGACCATACCATTAGCAACCCAACCCTCGGCAGGGTACCACAGCCCACTGCCCGGCTAAGACCGAACACCGCAACCACCGGCCACCACAACCCTGACCATCAAACTCCAACCACCCCTTTGCCATTGCATCCACCGTGACCAAACCCAGACCCGCCACAACGCAGCCACCACCAAGACGAGGACCCAAGGCAGGTTAGACCTCATTGTACACACATCAACTCGAAAGAAGAGGAACAGAAAGAAAAAAAAAAGAAGCAGAGGGGACGGTGGGTGCTTACCACGAACAAGAGGGAGACGCGGCGGCTTCCGTACACGCACAGCGTTCTTCATCGCACACCAAGCCTGGTCCCTCCCGATCTCCTTTGCACGCAGCCACGGCGGCACGACGTGGGAGAAGAGCGCGGAAAGGCGGCGGTGCACGACTGCTTGGGAGTTGGTGGTGACGTGGGGAATGGTGGCTCGTTGTGGACCCGTCCTCGGTGCTGCGTAGTAAACAGGCGGCGACGGCCTTTGTGTGAGGAAGGAGAGGGGATGAGATGGTGTGGGTGTCGGCGAGAAGAAGAGGAAAGGCAGGGGAGGTGATATGGTACCAAATCGAAAAGGAATTTAAGAGGAGGAAGAGGAACACAGAAAGAAAACAAGAAGAAGATGGGGGTATCATGCCGTTGATGGCATGATTGAAAGCAACCATGTGGGAGACAAAGCCGTTGGGGTGACGGCTGGGTGGAGGAGTAACGGCTGAAAGGAAAAGGAAATTGGAGGAGAAAAGAAGGAGGAAAAGGAAAGTGGAGAAGAGAAGAAATGAGAAGGGTCGGGCTAGGGTTGACCGCCCTAGTGGACGACCCGTCGTCCGTTTAGGCGCGGTCAACCCCTTGCCTGGTCAACTTTTTTTTTTTTTTTTTGCAGATGAGTTGGTGAAGGTGCTCTCCTTGAGGGGGATAAAAAGCATCACGTCCCGAGTTCGAATCCCTAGTGCTGCAGCATGGTAAAGGATTAAACCCAAGAGGTATGGGCTGAGGGATGTGATGTAACAATACCTGAATATGGTGGGTCCCTCGGGGAGAGGGCCTTCACAAATTATCAACCAATTATCAACCTACCACCACCACAAGGAAGAGGGGCAGGCAGAGATTTAGATCGGATCCGCCATTGCACATGCTGCAGGCGACCACGACGCGCTCCAGATTGGTGGCAGAGGCGCCGAGGCTGTTCTTCAAGGAGCTGGCGAGACCATGGCGAGGCGGCAAGTGTTGGCTTCCTGTGGTGGTTCGGTTTCGTCAATGATGGCGCATCCAACCCAATCGACGGGCGATTCCAATGGGTCCGAGGGTTGTCTTCGTTGAAGGAGCCAGATTCATGCTCCGGGCGAGACCGTGATGGGTAAGATGTCAAACCCTCTTCCCATCCTTTGGTCGACAGTAGTGTGGGGTTGTCGATTGAGGGTATCAGTATGGTGTTGGGGGTTTTTGCTCATGGAGAAGAGGGTGAAAAGGGAGATGTGTAGGCAGAAGGGAGAGGAAGAAGAAGGAGGAGAGAAAGAGCAGATAATGGTGGAGCGGTGGTGTCGGTGTGCTCGGGGAGAAGAAAGAAGAAAAAAAGAAAAAAGAAAAAAAGAGAAAAGAAAAGGCACGAGGAGAGAAGAGAATGAAAAAAAATATAAAGTAAAAGAAACAGTTATTCTTCTTAATTAAAAAATTTACCATTAAAAGAAAATATTAAAAAAATATAAAGTAAAAAAATTTGATCACATTTCATTAAAAGAAAATATTAAAAACAAATATAAAGTAAAAAAATAAATATAAAAATTTATCGTTACAAGAAGCAGTTATTCTTTTAAGTTAAAAAAATTTACCTTTTAAAAAAATATAAAGTAAAGGAAGCCTTTTTATCATTAATTTTGGGTCAAAGTTTCTTCCTATTTTTCCTGAGTTGTGGGTTTGGGTTTTAAAGCTTAAACCGAGGTAAAACCAGGTAAGAAGCCAAGGAAGGGGTTGGGTAATGGGTGGGATCCATGATTGACAGGTAGATGTGAAACGACGCCGTATCATTGTAAAACGACGTCGTTTTGAGCCACGGACAGCAACCTAAAATCGGGCAGAATCCATGTCAGCACATGCCCCGTTCGAGACCCGTGACTGAACTGTCCTCGAAAATTCCAGGTACATAAATGTCTCGGCAAAAATTTTAGGTACATGATTGTCTCAAACCAAAAAATATGGGTACCATCCGTACCAAAAACCCCTTCCATGTATAGCTCTATTTTGTCTCGATCCGCAACAAGTTGGAGTTTTTTTTTTGTATTTTTCTCTTTTCTTTTGCACTGGATTTGTTTATTTAATACGTTGCGATGGGCACGGTTGGCACCTATATATGTACAAGAACAAGAACATTGATAAAAAAATATATGTACAGGAACATGTGTAAGTTGTTGTCTCAATTAATCTGCATTTGATTCTAGAAATGGATGAGATTGGACAAATAGAATGGCATGCAATTGGTCTAAATTAGACGGGATTGTACATATTGTTTTTGGTAGGGTATAGATTAAACTAAACTAATGGGGCTGTTGTTTAATTGGTTATGTGTCAACAATAATAACATAAAATTGTATGTTTAATTGGTTATATGTCGACAATAATAACATAAAATTGTATAATATATAATTCGCTATTCACATGTGCAGAATGAATCTAAGAGGTTATTGAACACTTTTATTATCATACGAAGGTCCTTGTAAGATTGGTTTGTTGAAGACTTGAAATCTAGTTAATGATATTTCAATCCCGGGAAAATATAATTGAACAGAAGCAGCTTTTATGGTTGAGCTAAAAAGTTTTACTATAGTTGAGGCTATGACATTAATGTGAACTTTTAGTTACATAATGAGCTTTATAATGGTGAAGGGAGTCATCAAAATATTGTTCAGACTTGTCAGTTTTATTATCTAGGAAAATAGAGATGTGGGGATTTCTTTTTTGTCGTAACGTATGAATTTCTTTTTTTTGTACATCTAAAGGAAAAAAAAAACAAGTAACTAGGGAAGAAAATAAGAGCGTGCAAAAACAACCCCATATATATCAACTAACAAGTAAAAAAATTGTTATCGCTCCGCAATTAATTAGGCCATGCAAAGGATGCAAATGGGATACAGCTTTATCAATGAAATGCAAGGCCTCTTAGGAATCTGACCCCAACTAAACTCAATGAAAGCCCTCCTCCCAGGAACAAAACTAACCCCTTTAGCATGAAAAAAAAAAAAAAAAACTAACCCTTGACGTATTGCGCAAATTAAACTAGATCAGGCAATTTGTATTGTCTTGTCGGGTTGAATAGGTAAGTGGGTTATGATCCTTCAATCCGACTCGACTCATTTAATAATAGTGTAGTATCGTGTTGGATCTCTTTATGATCGTGTCGAGTTCGAGTTGATTCACAGGCAGAGGTGGATCCGGGGTAGGTAGGGGCCAAGCCCCTTAAATCCAAAATATTAATATTTATGGAAACAATTTTGCATAGAAATCATGTTGATTTGGTGGTGCGATGCGTCTCAATCCAGGCAATTGGCGCGATTTTGAGCCACAAACTCTGTGTTTTACTCATTTTTTGGGTACTTCCAGGTTAACCTATTAAATCGAACAAGTCTATAAATTAGCTTAGAGTTTGTACTTTCTAATCGGATAGGCATATAAATTTGTTTCTCATACATTAAATAAAATTATAAATTATAGAATCTTAATGTAATAATATTTTAAAGCATTTATTGGATAATTTTAATAATTTTGATCGTAAATATTAAAATAAATCTTGTATTAAATCAGTAAAATATATATGCCTTAAGTATAAACAAATTTTTGTGTCGTATCAGATCAACCTCTTTAACTAAACGGATTAAAAATTTCAAGCCTATATCTATTAACTTTATGTTAGGTTGTCGTGTTGAAACACGTTTTGCCGGGTGTACGACAACTCAGAACAGTAACCATGATTGTATAAAAGCCAAGAGAAGAAGAGAATCCACTTAACCACATTGTGGATGCACAAGATTGTATGTTTTTTTTGAATTTGGAGACACAAGATTGTTGTGTTGAGATTTATTTATTTTCATACTTTGATGAATTGGGTCGTATTGCCAAATCCTGTTCACTTGCCACATTGGAAAAGAAACATCTAATATTTAGGCGGCCCAAGTTGCAATGGCAGGCCCAATCTGGGTCCAGAACACGACACCGTTCGACATCATCACTGCCACGCGCCAGGATCCGAGCTGTAACTAAATTCCCCAGGGAGTGATATCCACGTGGCAGTCACAGGACGTGCCAGCTAAGCCAGCCGAAACGGTGCGAAACGAAGCATATTTTTTTTTCCTTTCCGGTTCTGCTAATCAAAATGCTGGGAAAGGCAAAGGCACAGTTTGGTGGAGTCGTAGTGCACTCTAAACAGGAAGTCTCAGTTTTTAAAAAAAAAAAGAAAAAAGAAAAGGGTGTGTGAGAGAGAGGAGAAAGAAAGCCAAGCTCCAGAGAGCAACTTACTCGCGAATCTCAGATTCAACTGCCAGTAACTGCCACTGAACTCTTCTGGTAACTTTCTCCTTCGTTCTCTGCTGTTCTTAGATCCGTCGGGAAAACCTATCCTCTTTTGTTACTCATTTTAAACAATATATCCGTCTCTGTGGATTTGCAGGAAATTTGTTCGGGCTTTTGGTTTTTGTTTGGATGCTTCTTCGCGGGAGTGTAAGATAATCTTACGACACTATTTACAATGCAAAAGGAAAATATTCCTAATTCGCCGACTACTCCTAGAATCCGGCATCGCAGGCGTTCTAATGAGGTTAGCCTAAAACAACTGGACGATTTTTTGTTTTTTTTTTTCTTTAAAAAGATATTTGGTTTCATTGTAAAGTAACTAACTACCAATCAGTTACACGTGTGGAGCTAGGTTTCTTTTTGTGTCATTGTGTGCCTTTCTCTTCTTGTAATTCTTCACCTCCAATTTTGTTTATGTATTCACTTCTTTTGTTTCGTACATTTTAGGTTGGTTTTCTTGTTTTCTTTGTATTTACAGTGTTTAGATCAGTTAGGCTGTTTTAAAATGTTGATTAACTCTTGATTCGGACTCCCATAAAAATCTAAGCCTTTATTGGTTATGGTTGATAGGTGCTTCCCTCTTCATTTGGTTGATGAACATGTAAACGTTTACGTGTTCAAACTATGAGCAAATATGCATGGTTGCAGTGACAACTTTGTCTTCTTCTGTTGAAATCTCTTTTCTGTTAAGAAATAGGAAGCAATATGTCTATGTTTTCCATCGCAGATCCCGCAGGAGGTGAGCAAGGCAAATGGAAAAGATTTACTTGTCAATGACCAGAATAAGTACAAATCAATGTGGATCCGAGCATACTCATCGTTGTGGATGCTTGCGAGTTTTTTGTTTGTTCTTTACATGGGCCATTTGTACATTTGGGCCATGGTGGTTGTAATTCAGATATTTATGACAAGGGAGCTTTTCAATCTACTCCGAAGGGCTCATGAAGATAGGCGTCTTCCTGGGTTTAGGCTCCTACACTGGTTAGACTTTTTTTTTTTTTTTTTTTTTTTTCTGAATGTTCTATTGTGGAGTTTCTGTGCACTATATTATGATATAACACTCTGAAACTAAAAATAAAATGTTGCACATGACCAAATTGAACAATTTGATGGCTTCCCAGGTACTTTTTCTTCACGGCGATGCTTTTCGTATATGGCCGCATGATTGGACAACAACTTGCGAACAGAGTACCTTCTGATAGAATCTTTTATAAGCTTGTCAGCAGCCTTGTCAAGTATCATATGGTCATCTGTTACTTTCTTTATATTGCAGGTATACAATTAGAATTGGATATTTTAGTAGATTTTTTTTATTTTAAAGTTTCAGTTCTTTATTTTGAATTTCTCATTTTATGTGTCATAATCCTATGTCTTCCTCAAACTACCCTTAAAATGCTGAATTGGCAATCTTTCTGTTTGCTTTGGCAATTGAATCCTATTCTTTGGCATAGTTGGCAGATCTCTGGAATCTGGGCAACTTTGTATAAACTTATGTGATTCTGTGCTGGTCTGTGCTCTTCAGGTTGCTTATTGACTCATCATTCTTGACAGTGCGAGATTTAACTCAATGTTTTTTTCTTTCTGGCCAGGTTTTATGTGGTTTATTCTTACTTTGAAGAAGAAGATGTACAAGTACCAGTTTGGCCAGTATGCATGGACCCATATGATACTCATTGTTGTGTTCACCCAGTCTGCTTTCACAGTAGCTAATATTTTTGATGGGATCTTCTGGTAATGACCTATAATTAATAGTGGAATATCATGGTATATTGATGATTCTCTCATGCCGGTTTATTTTTGAAGTTACAATGCAACTTTTTGAGAACTTGATGCTTGCAACGAGAATACAGCTCCGTAGCCACGATATGGCTTTGTTGAAGCTAATTGAGTGCAATAGATGTTTGATATTTTACTGTAAAGATATAAAAAATCATCTATTTTGATTGAGAACATGTATAAACAATTTCGCTAGTGTGCCTACCTCCTGCTCTTGGTCTTAATAATGTAATGTAATTTCTTTGACGTTAAAAGTCTTCTCTTGAGAACAGGAATTAAAAATTTGGCTAGTGTACTTACCTCTTGGTTTGAGGTCACATATATTCCTTTTGAAATGTTATGTAATTTCTATCTTCTCTCTAATTCCTTTTAAATTCCTTGATGTAAGTCTAAGTCAGTGTTTGCATGCAGGTTTCTTCTACCTGCTTCACTTATTGCTATCAATGATGTTGCTGCATATTTCTTTGGTTTCTTTTTTGGAAAAACACCATTGATCAAAATATCTCCAAAAAAAACATGGGAAGGATTTATTGGGGCATCAGTTGCAACAATGATCTCTGCTTTTGTGGTAAGCATTACTCACGTCCAAGTTGAATGATGTTTCAAGCTTAAGATTTATTATGGAATGATACCTATGAATTATGGGAATGGTCAGTCTTAGCTTATTACATTTTCTTTCTGTTACCATTGAGTGGGGGGCTGAGATGCCCTGGGCAATTGGTAATTCTAAATGTATGCGGAGTTTACAGTTTTTTGTCATCTTACAATGTTTTCATGGCTTAGAATACATTTTTCATGTTTTTATTGTGTTTGTTGAGTGGAAATAATTTATTGATTTTCTGTCTAAATCGCAAAGTAAAATGACATTTGAAACTTCTTGGAAAGTATTTTTTTTCTTAGCATTGCTATTGAATTATAAACTTCAACAATATGAGGTTTGCACTTTCTCCACTTAACATAGAAAACAGCAGCTACCCAACTGTTAGTTCAAGATAGCCAAACCCCTGAATTCTCATTTCAAAATAAAGGCTTGCAGTTGGTAGCTGCTTGATGAATTGGAGAGTTTTTTAAATTACGGTTCAAGCTGTAATAGGCAGAGTTTTTGATGAAAGACTTGCAGTATATTACAATCCTCTAAATGAAGCTGTTTTTGTATATTTCCTGCTTTTAGCTCTGTTACATAGACTATGATGCTTTTGGAATTGAATTTCTTAAATGCCTCCGTTTCTGAAACTGAAGATCAAGATTGATTGCTTTCCGCAACTATGCTTTTCTACATTGCTTCTTTGTAGGCGTATGGTAGAAGTTGGGCTACAGGATAAATTTAGGATTTCTTATTCATTATCATTCATCTCATAACGTAATGGGGTTTGCAATCAGCTATTGATATTTCCAAATCTTTGCAGCTTGCAAATATTTTGGGACAATTCCAGTGGCTGACATGCCCAAGAAAGGTAAGTCTCTGGACATAGTTCAATAAAACTTATATGAAATTGTATGCAATTCAGATTTTCTCAAATGGGTGAAATGCATGCAGGATTTAACAACAGGGTGGCTTCAATGTGATCCTGGCCCACTTTTCAAGGCAGAGTACTACTCCTTGCCAGGATGGATCCCTCATTGGGTGAGTGAAAGATAGAAAATGTGCATGTTATAGATGGATGGTGCATTTCTCTACTCGCTAGAAAGAGGGGAAAAAAGCAAACAAGCCAAAAGAAGTTATCGTAGTTGTCTTCAAAGTAGGTGGTAAAACATTATGCTTGTTACATCTCAATAACTGGAGCAGACTTGTTCAATTTCCCTAGCAAACTTGGTTTACTAGATCTAGTAATCTTTATTTTTTGAGTTCCCTAAATTTTCAATATCTTTCTCTTAAATTTCCTTTGGGGAAGGGCAAGCTTGCTTCAAGTTTCATTGAGGGACTGTTGTATTGCAGCTTGGCTTCAATCTTTATTATTGCTTTAGCACTTTGTGAATACTTGAATTTAAAGTCCAGCTCTGTATCTAGCTGTTGTATACTGACAGATAGCATTGGTGGGGTATGGGACTATTTAATTTGTCTCAGCATCCAAAATTGATGAGAGTACCACGTAATAGACCATCAGGGTATTCACTTAAAAGGTTAAACTAGTTGTAAATATTGTTATAATCTTTGTTTAAGTTCTGTATGATAAGTAAGTTTTCTTTGTGCTACAAAAATTTAGTCAAGCAGATTGTCCCGTTGTCAAATTTTAAAACTAATGCCTTTGAAATCTTTTGTAGTTTCCTTGGAAAGAGATATCAGTTTTACCAGTGCAGTGGCATGCGTTATGCTTGGGGTTATTTGCGTCAATTATAGCACCATTTGGAGGCTTTTTTGCTAGTGGCTTTAAGAGAGCCTTTAAAATCAAGGTGATATTGACTAACTACTATTTATTCTTTTGATTACATATTCTTTTAGCTATGTTGATTCCACCCTCCAATTTTCTTGGTCCCAAGCTGCTAGAAAATGTTGATGGAACTGTATCCTTGTGAATCAGCATTTTGCTGCAAAAGGTGGAAAAAGGCATTTGTATATCAACATTTTGCTGTTTCGTGATGTTTCTTCTCTTTGCTCTTGGTGTTGTACAGGATTTTGGGGATAGCATACCGGGACATGGCGGATTTACTGATAGAATGGATTGCCAGGTTAGTTACATCAATCTTGGATAAACTTTTCACAATACATATTCAATTTTTTCATTTGGATGCACCTTATTCAGTCCAACGCGTACGCCTATCAAGTATACCCTTCTCTCTGATTTTTGTCACTTGTTTTCATATACTGAGTTGTAGTTTAGCAGTTTTATTTCACCAATTAAATGTGTTTTTTTCCCAAGTAAAAATCTTCTTGATGGTGCAGATGGTAATGGCAGTTTTTGCCTACATCTATCTTCAGTCTTTTGTTGTTCCACAAGACTATACAGTTGAGATGATTTTGGACCAGGTAATATAATTTTCTTATACTTTCCAGGAAATAGGATTAGAAATGACTTTCTTATCCTTCTAGTGTCTGAATCTATGTTGGATGTTTTCGTTTTTGCTCATTTCCATGTTTATTTTTATTTTCTTGACAATATGAAGGAAAATGACCATGTTATGTGCATGTCATTCAAGTTGAATAGCGTGCCTCATTATTTTTCTGCTGGTGTAGATTATGAGAAGCCTTACTTCGGAGGAGCAGCTAGATTTGTATATGAAGCTAGGAGAAAGATTCCGAGAAAGACAATTCAGGCAGTTGTGAAGTCCCTCCTTGTTTTTTTTCCGTCCCAGCTTACTAGGCTCATGGTTCTGTGTTTGGTTTTGGAAGTGCAACCTGACTCGAAATAGATGCAGGAAAATTGTATACCTTTTTTAATTTTTGTTGGATTCTTGTTTCTCTTGTGCAGTAGGCGTGCTAGGTGATTACTCTTTTAGTTCAGGCTTAAGGTGTCAGAGTTGATTTTTCTTTGTAATTATTTTTTTTACAAGTGAAAAAGTTGTGCAATGTACTTGGCTGACTTGTACCAATATGGATAAAGTTTTGATATCACAGGTTTGAACTGCTAAAAGTGAAAAAGAAGATCGATTGGATTGCTAGGCATCTGGACAGTTAGGGTCAGATGTTGAACATATCTTTTTGAATGCTCTGTATTGGTTAGGGCCATGGCAAGTGCCCCATGGTTATGTCAGGTTAAGGTGGCTGCTGTAGTCATGAAAAGATTGAGACCCTGTGACTATTGATTGGAGCGTCAAAGGAGTTTCTTGGCTATAAATGAAAAGAAGTGCATGGTTTATCTATGTCCCATGTTGAAACGTCTTTTGCTCCACTGTAATATAATCAAATTGGTTCCACCGGAAGTATTGTTATTCGCCAAGATGTCAGCATATCATTGCAATGGAAAAACGATACTGTGATGTCTTTGAATTTTTGTCGAGAAGATGCTCAAGGTGCCAATGAAATTGTACAGATATTTTATCGCACAAAGTAAAGTATCAATTGTGTTTCATGCAATGGTGTACTTTGAAAGATTTATCCACCAGGTACCACTATAGTCACAGGATATTAACTACTAATTGGTCTACATAATTTTCTTTTCCACTTTGATGTCTTTATAAGTCGTAATTTTTTTTTTCCAAGAGTAGTGCAGGAACATGGACAACTTCTTAGAGCGTGAGGTCTGAACATGCTGTAAGAGAACTCATATCAAAAGATTCGAGGCTAATCGTCATATTTTAGGCACTTCAGTCCTAGATAGAGTTCGAAAATTATACCTCGTCTCCCATGTGGTGCTCTAAATTCTTCTCGCAAATTATATTGAGAGTTGAGACTACTTTTCCCTTTTGGCAAAAAGTAGATTTATGTTTCTTATGGGAGGCTCTAGCCTGCTGCTTCACCAAAGAATGAGAGTGAATATTATTTGCTCATCGAAAGTTCACACATAACTGATGGTGGAAATGCTGATTCCGAAAAAGATGATCTACTCTATTCTCTACATATCTTCCAGATAGTGAACAAAATCCGGAAAAATGGCGCTGCTGCTACGGCCGCAATTTCTTTCCACTGTTCTGCCATGCACCATCTGCCACTCACTTGGTTACGTACTGAACTTCTGCATGTTCTCTTAACCATTCAAGCACTTTTGCCCCCTCCAGTATGTCTTGCACCTACAAAATTCACAAAAGGCAATCAATCACTTCATTTACAGAGTCTTTCCATGATCCTGCAGAAACTTCTGTTAATCCACCAATCTACCCAAATATACTATGCATATTTTCTAAATTCACTTTTCAAAGTTGTGCCCTGAATTCGAATCCGAGACCTTCAGGGTTGCAGACTATTGCAATACTATTTTGACTATACCTCATTGGTTATCACCCAAATGGTTTGAAATACTTAATTTGCATTTGTGCTCGTTATGTAAAAAAATAGGTGAACTTGAGGATATAAGGTAGAGACATAGGATGAGTTGTGCCCAACGACAAGAACTGTCCGCAGGAAAAAAGGAATAGTGCCATGATAGAATCGAATCTACACAACGGGAGATAAAGCATGTTAAAGCATTCTGTCCCCTCGTTGAAAAATACAGGGAGGGACATACTATAGAATTGAAGCTTGGGGGGGGGGGGTTGGGGAAGGAGGCATAACTAACGGATTTCGGCATCAGAAGACGGAGTAACAAAAGTATGGAGGCCCCTGGAAAAGAAATAAAAGAACGAATTATGGGTGGACACTCCTCGAGAAAGCAGAAAAGCTTCAGAATATTCATCAGACCTCGGCAAGAAGTAGAGCCGCGATAAAGTTATGGTCCCAACAAGGAAGAAGATGCCACAATAACCACGTATATGAATTGACACCAATGACTTGACATTCGATTTATTCAAAAGAAGATGAACCAACCATGCATGTCGTCTCCGTTTTATTTCTTTAAGCTTTGCGAGTCAAGAAGCTATAACTGATTTGATATGTTTGGGATAGAACCTTGAACTAGACTGATATCATACTAACCTGGTCTCTTATACGCTCCTCATCATACTCTTGTTTGTGACGTTTAAATTCAGCAATGGAACTCTCAACCTCTTTGACAAGTTCTTCCGTTGAAAACTGCAGGGAAATGCAGTACATGAGCATGTAAGAAAGCCAAGATTACCTAATACTTGGCCTTTGACTGAACAGTTCATTCAGTCGAAATACTTTGCCTTGCTTCCCACTTCGTAAGTAATGGACGAGAAAAATATCTAAATCAGGAGTGCGTACCTCCAAATTTTCACGTATAAATATATCTCCCACAGCCAAATTTTGTTTTATCATCTTTGTTATATTCTCTTTTTGGGTCTCTAGGTACTCATTCACTGCCCTTGGACTTGTTAGAGACGCCAACTGTTGATCATTCAATCTCATATTTGCCTGTGCCATAGAGTGAGATGAGAACTGGTTCTAACATACGTAAATTAAGTCCAAATTATGCATTTGAAAATAACCTTTGTGGGTCGAAAGGGATGACCCTCATTCTATCCCCAGTCAAAATAAAAGGCATAAAAGGAAAGATTAGCATTCATTCAGGACCAACCTGGACTTCAAGTAGTTTGGCACCGTAGAGTTGCCTCCCTTGTTCTTCAAACAAGGATTGAGGAATTTCAATTTCCACCATCTGTAAGCATGATGAAGCAACAGAATGAGATAAAAGGTAAATGAAGTGTTGACCTATCAAGCAATCTCACCATTAAATTAGGCTAACAAGCCTCTTAACTATGATACAGCCTCAGTTTACAATAGGATTCTCGCAAGAACTGATGCAATGCAGCTTGCAACGAAACAAAGCACACGAGAAACCTCACAATGAATGTGCTATCTTGTTTAATACAGAAGAAAGTTAACCTTGCAGAGTTGGTCGAGTATGGCATTATCAGTTGCCTGTTCTCTAGCTGTTTTCTCCACCTCTTGGAATGTTTGCAACAAGGATTCTTTGACCTGCATGTAGGCACAGAAGTTTCATTACCACGTTGAGTCAACTACAACTCAACATCTTTCCTATCACATAAAAAGAAGGGAGCTAATTCACTCGGTGATTACCTGCTGCAAGGTGGTGCTCCCAGGAAGAAGTTTCTCAGCAAAGGAGTCGTCCAACTCAGGCAGATCTCTGTAAAACAATTCCTTGCACTCAACCTAAAATGGGAATGAAGTCAACACTCTGCGTTAAAGATCAAAACTCAAAGGAAAAGTAAATGGCGAGCTTCAAATCCAATCAATTAATAAACATTATGGCCACAAACTTCAGTAAAGAACACATACGGATGAGTTGCAGAATATGATGAAATGGATAAGACAAACGATAACAAGTAATGACCTAACTCTCTTTGCCACACAAGCATTTATTTTGTTTCTCTTTTTTTTATTCCTTAATCACATAACTTGACTGGAAGGGTGGCCTCAATCCAAGCAGAAGGCAACTCACCGTAAATTGGGCATGAACACCACGAAGATTTTCTTGTTTCCATGACTCAGGAAAGACAAGAGGAAAAGATTTTGTTTCACCTTGACGAATTCCAATTATTGAATCAAGGAAACCAGGAAGTAGTTTATCACCATCTTCTGTATCAAAATGAAAACCTGCAAAAATGGCACTATGCTATCATATCAATGAACTAGGATTGATGGAGATAAACACATGACCATGAACAATTTATTGTAATTGTGCCCAGTTATACGTGTTATATGCCCCAATCCGCCATCCTGAGAATAGTTTCTGGTGCAACATACAACAAAAGCAAATTTTTTATGGAACACAAGCTTTTTATCACAGATTAGCAAACCTTTAGTCTCTGCAGCAGGAATATTTTGGACTTCTCCTTCATTCTTGTCAATTTTTGTTGCTGAAATATCAATCACTGCAACATCGCCGACCTGCAGAAGTTTCAACATGCATTGAAACATTGAACAATAAGATAGAGGAACTCAAAGATTCTGCATTCTCTTATCTGCTACTAGACCTCAACAAGTTTGCTGATGTAGTTACCACTAAATGAAGCATAACAAGAATGATCATAAAAGATGAAACAGCAATTCAAAGAAATAAGAAATTTTCAAATATAGAATATAGGTTAGAAACAAATTAGCATTGGAAGAACTCCTACCTGTAGCCCTCTGTCTGTCACAATTTTCAAAACACCTAGGGACTTGTGGCGACGCCTTAACTCTTGCTCAGAAGCTGTCTGTGCATCGATCTCGCGATCTATTTCAACCACAACCTTCAAATTCTTGTATCCATTCTCCTGAACCCACTTCACTTCAGGCGCCAAGTCAACAAGAATATCGTATCTGCAAAACCCAGCACAGCTCGGACAGCATTAGTCGCATAGTATCCTTCAAGGGGGACAAAACCTCGTTAATTTTATTACCCTGTCCTTTAAACACAGACCTGAGAGAGTTAAGAGAAGCATATATCTCCTCCAAATCGGAGAATTTAGTTGCAATCTGAACCGAGTCCCTCAAAGCGTTACCGGTCACCTGAGCAATTACAACCATTAGAACAACAATAGAAGTGCAATACTTATATCAAGTGTCTGAAAAAGGACCACAGGTGGTGTAAAGCATACAGAGGACAGCGCATGGGGGAGGGTTCTCTCCAGAATGGATTCAACAGTAGCCTTTCGAACATTCTTCCTGCCTACAAAACCCACAAGAACATGCTCCGGCACATTCTTCCCAGGCCGGAAACCCGGAACCTGAAATTGATACAAAAAACCAAAACTTGCATTCTTAAGCTAATTATAACAGGAAGGCTATCACGATTTGAAAAAAGTTTAAAAAATTTAGAAGCAGAATTGACAGACCTTAGCGCGTTTAGTGATCTCATTCAAGACTCTCTTGTAACAATCCTGGCAAACAGCTGGCGGCACCTCCACGCTCAGCCTCAACTGCACCACACAAAATCAGCACAAGAGAGAGTTATTATAACCAAATATTGCTGATATCAGTAACTAGTAATCATGAAACATAAAATAAAAAGCAGCTGACTAAGACTGACTCTCGAGTTGGGTTCTCGTGTCTCGGTGATTCCAAGCTCGGCCGGGAGCCGGTCTTTCTTCTCGGCTTCGACGGCTACGGACGAAGACGGAGAAGCGGAAGGCGCGAATTTTGCGGAGGATTGTCGAAATGCAGGCCGTTGGATTTGGCGGGAAAATGAAGGAACTTCGAGGTTGAATTGAAGAGAGAGGGAGTTTCTGAGGTTAAATTTGGGATTATGCTGGCGGCTTAGATTGAAGAAGAGCGTAGACGACCTAACACACAGCTCCATTGCCACCACTGTTCGTTTCAGTTCCACTGGAGCTGTAAACGATAAAGCCCAGCTCTATAAGGATAATGAACGAGAGAGAGTGAGACAAAAGAAAAACTGAAATAAATATCTCCCATAAAGGCAATTCCATTTCAACCCTTTTAACTTTTTTAAAAAATTAAAAACAGTTGGAGAGAAAACGACGTCGTCCGGGGAGCCTCTCTCTTTTCATGAAATAAAAAGAAACAAAGGCTGGTGGGTTGAGCTAGTCGCTAGACAAAGACTAGCTGTGGGGGTTGTGCTCTGCTGCTTGCTTGGTAGTAGTAGTAGTAGACTAGGCTAGTAGTACTAACTAATTAGCTCCTCTGTTTATTTCTTTTTGTAAAGCAGCAAATTCCAAAAAGAGGGGAAAGGGGGAGAGAGTAAACAACCAGACCGGAGAAAAGAGAAGAAGTAAATATTTGGGGGGGTTGTGTGTGGGAGATCGACGATGATGGAGGGAGTGGTGGGGTCCAGGATGAGCAGGGCCTCGTCTCGGTACGGCCCATCATCCACCGCCGCTGCTGCTGCTGCCTTCAACGGCCCCGTCAGGAAGTGGAAGCGCAAGTGGGTCCACGTGTCCCCTCCTCCTCCCCCCGCCAAAAATTCCCAGGCTCGATCCAACGGCTACAATGGAAACCTCCTCCACCTTAACAACAACAACAGCAGCAACAACAACAACCGCCACCGCCTCCTCCTCTGCCGTTGGACCCCACTCTCCCCTCTGCCTTCTGCCTCCGCCGCCGGCGGTGATGATGGTGACGCGACTCCCGCCGAAGAGCCTCCCAAGCGGAAGTTCCGTTATACCCCTGTGAGTTAGTTAGTTAATTTACTTTATGGAAACTGTTCATGACGTTAGAGCAGTAGAAAACTATTGGTCATTTGTTTTATTTGTTTGTCATAGCTAACTACACCGTGAATTATCCCTTTCCCGAATTTGCAAGTGGGTTTCTTGTATTTTGTTTGAGTTTTTTTTTTTGTCTGTTTGACTTGTACAAAAACTCGGTGTTTTCAGTCAATTCATTTACTTTTCCTTTTTGTTTGTTGGGTTTCTTTTGATGACCTTTTTAATTACCCGGCTAGGTTGTGGTACTGGAGGAACAGAGGAAGGCAGAAAAGAAGGCTGAGCGAGAAGCTAAGACAAGTGGTAACAGTGAAACTCTTGCTTTGCAAACCTCAAATCATGATGACGAGTTTAATAATGGTGGGAATTCTTTGAAATCAGAAACTCAGGTGTGGCTTACTAACTCTTGCTTATCCTTTCTTTATGAACTCCTGCTTTCTAGTTTTCTCAACCAATATGCTTCCTTGCATTGGCTGGCCATGTTTTCTAGTAATCCTTCTCTTATCGATGATGGTTAAAAGCACTGCAGCATTTACTGGTCTTCCGGTTATGATATGGGTTAGAGTTGGATTTTTTTCCTTCTAAGAAAATTACTGATACTGATTTCATATAGAATCGATTTCTTTGTTTAGGCATTTCATAATATTTACTGCCACTTAATTGACAAGGACTTTATGGCTTGAGTTCAAATAATGATAATGGCTCTCCATCTTGTGTGTAGGCTAAACAAAGTTGCCTGCTCTGCTCCTTGTTATGAATAAGATAAATAGGAAAAAAGTGCCTTGTTGAAGTCAGTTCATCCTTGATTGTAATGGTAATTGATTTAGTGAGTTTAGATCAAATGAGATAAAGACCGCCAGGTCTCATGCATTGATTTCATTTATGGATTAAGGAATCATATGAGTTCCTATTTGTTACATCTTTCCTTATGAGTTATGACTGAAATCGGGTCGTGGTTGCTGTGTCGATGTCTGAATTCTTACCAGTTACTGGCTGTGCATTCTAATACATATTGTGCGTTCGATTAAGTATCATTTCCGGGATACCTGGCAAGAAAATTGTTGAGATTTTTTATACCACTTATTTATGTGTGCATGAATTCGTGGAACTTAGAGCATTAACTATGCCACTTATTCATGTGTGCATGGATACCTGGAATTTACATACATCATTATCTAAGTTAGCTGCGAGTGTCCACTATTATTGAAATTTGTTTTCCGCATTTCAGTATGCAAGCAAGCTACTATAGTTAATTTCATCCACAGATTCTGAAACCTGAAATTTTCCTTAGAAATGTTTAGTGTAGCTTATGATAACTTGCATGATGGCTAGGCTTTAGTCTGTCAAAAAAGTGGTTGCTTCTGGAACTAAATGATTCTTTTTCCTTGAAGGATTCAAACACAAGTCACTTGGATTTAGGTTTGTGCTTGAAAGGCCACGATGATAGCCAGGACAACGTTAACCAGAGCAAAGAGGGCGAAGCAAACAATGCAAAGTCAGGTGGGTTTTGGATGATTGGTACTGGACACCTCGCATCTTCTTAAAACACCATACACTAATGATTTATGCAGTACTTTAAGTCGGGATTTGGTCAGCATGTAATTAAATTGTAGGCTCTTTTGAAATTCCGAACACATGCATTAGGCCAGGTAATGGTAATAGTGGATAATGAAAATACCAGCTCTCGTATTGATTGTCTGGCATTTGCAACCATCCGCTCTCTTTCTGATGAATGTGGCAGGTTTCCCTTCTACTTCGATTGCTGAATGCGCTTATCTAATACTCTTTCCATTCTTAAAACAACTGACGTTCTTAAAAAGTTGATTTCTTCAGAAAATATATGTTGATTGAAAGGTCTTAAAAGGTTCGTTACTTTGATGATTTCAGTCATCTATCCGTATTCTCATCATGAATTAATAGTATGAGAGAAAACTTTAGGTGATAAAAGTTTTTAAATAAGTTAGATTTTAGTCGGATACTGTTATTATTTCCTTATAATTCTTTTTGGGTGCCCGTGATGAACTTCATGTTCTTTTAACAGAGTAATTTTGTAAATGTTAATTAATCCTACAAAGTAGTGAAATCAGGTTCCCCAAAAATCTGTATAAGTTGGACAATTCCGGTTCCTTTCCCTGATTTCCCCCTTACGTACTTTCCTTCCAGCTAAGGTTTGCCAAATACTTTCTTACTTTTGTTCTATAAACAATCCGCTTGTTTTCATTCTAGAAAACAAGATTATCTCCAGCGGTCTAGCCTCAAAACTAGTTATCCTTTTTTGTGTCTAACTTAAACAACCTCTTGTATTTGCTTTTAGGTTTTCCATTTTTGTGTCCAACTTAACATAAACGTGTAGGTCACTTGCTCTCATTCAGTTTCTCCTCCACAGGACAATATATAGATGATATTCAGCATTCTTGACTCTCATTCTTGTATATAGAACCAAAGTTGGATGAAAAATTTTGTACATTGAAAAGTTCAATTTTTTCAACCAAATTCCTTTCCGTTGACACATCGAAATGCACAAACGAGCATGCATAAGACACTAAACACAACCTACTAGTTCCAGATGGCCCAGTTTTATTCTAACGAAAATGAGCATCCTAAATCTAGGCTTCGTATACATGGACATGGAAGGTCTCCGCTCACCGTTCCAGCCCACTGCAATTCCGCTTCAGAGACGTGGAATTTCAAGACCAACAAAAAAAAAAGACCAAAAAAAAGGATACGTGGAATTTCGGGACAAAATAAGCCTCAGTTATTTTCACAGGAAATCGCCGTATTGAGTTTGCTTGTTGGGAAAGTAGCCATTATTGTCATGTCCACGCGCCACTTTCAAATGACATATGGAAGCGACTTCTGCAAGTTCGTTAAGATTACAGTGTCTCAGTGATGGACACTTCTGCTCCCAGCATAACACAATTGTTATCAAGCTCTTTCTTTTATTTCTTGGAACCGAATCCGTACAAAGCTCTAATATAACTTCAAAAGAATCGTCTTGCATTTTAAGCTAATAATTAACAAAAGCCAGTAGGGATCAACAAAAAAAAAATACTGAAGATATGGAACTTGTAAACGGCAGGACAAATCTAAGAGGTCAATATTACATTTCAGAGTCTTACGGATGCAAAATTTCAGTATCTCCCATGGATGCATAATTTCAAGTATCAGTGGCTTTGTCATCATTCTTAGCTTCTGCATCATTCTCTACTGCCGCAGTAACCCCAACTTCAGCTGGCCGGATGACCCGGTCATAAAGTATGTATCCTGCCTGAAATGGGGAAAAACAAACTTACTATATAGCTGTAAATCATAATGCAATAAGACACTGCTCAAACCTAATAATATCCTGGAAGCAATTCCTTTCATAAACGAGGCTGTGTGTTTTGAGTTGGAGGACGGGATTTCAGACCAAAACTAGCATATGCTATTTTGGAAATTGTTGCAAACAAGAATGAGTGCCACAGTTCTAATGTTAGACAAGTCCAAATATGAACTACGCCAACATTACCAATAATTTTGTGTGACGTCCATAACATTGTCATCGATTCTTAGATAAAACAATTTTGTATGACACCAATAACATTGTCATCAATTCTTTGCTTGAATGTACAACGCAAGCATGATCATTTTGATTCAATTATTGCCACCCTATAAAATTCCGTCCATGGTTAAGACAAGAAATAACGACAGAACAACCAAGGATGTCCAATATACCTTCAGAACAGCAGCCACAGTGCCTGGAGGCTTGGAAGCGTCTGGAATTTGAAACACTGCATTATGCCTATGTGGATCAAATGGTTCGTTGGTTGGATCATATTTTTCTACTCCGTACTTCTTAAATACCTGACATGCAATAATCAGGAGGCCATTTTTTAGTAAGATTCCAGATATAATGCAAGAAACTGGGATACACATGGCTACAGAATGTGATCAAGCAAGGCAAAGTTACAAAAAAATGTCATGCTTACCTCAGCAAGCTGCTTCTCTGTCATTTCAACTCCTTCCAAAAGTGTTTTCAGAAGTGAAGCTGAACCAGTGGTATCAGCAGAAGCATCAATTTTTGAAAAACTGGCTTTGACAACTGAAGAAGCTCTTCCCAAATTGTCAGCAACATCAAGTAGGCTCTTTGCAAAATTCTACAGGGTGAGGAAAAAAAAAAATGGCACACGGAATAAGATTTCAAAAGAAATTGTTTAATCACAAACATATTAAACACCCAACTGGATACAAGAGGAGGGGTAGTTAAGTGGAGAGCAGAATCCCCCAAAGAGACCTGTATGGCAAACTTCTTAGAGTTTTCCGCTTCGCGCTTAGTTCTTTCCATGACATTTTCCATTTCTGCAAATGATCGGAGAACTTTATCTTTCAGTGCCTCAATCTCTTTATGCTTCGCCTTCAGAAGTTCATCTTTCTCTGCCACGAGCTTGGCCAAATCGTCCGCTTCCAGTTCGACTTCAGCCTCCGAATCTGAATCAGAAAATGCAGTTCGTTTAGTACCTCGTTCCCTTCGTTTTTGTGATAAAGATGGTTGGGAATCCGAATCTTTACTCTGAGAAGAAAGCTTTTCATCTCCATTTGTTTTTTCCGTCTCAGTGTTTTCTGCAGTACTTCCCTGTTCCTTTTCTGAAGTCTCAGGGGAAGCAGACGAGAATCCAAAACGTTGAAAGGGTGAACAATTTAGGGCTGAATGATGAAACAGAGACACCTGACCCGGAATAAACTGGAACAGCACAAGTAAAAAAACAAATCAACAAGTCTACAACCAAACAGCAACAGCGACAACAAAAGGTAGGACCGGAATTATAAAATTGTGAAGAGCAATAAAAAACCAGAAACTAATATCAGTAGCAAGCGTTGTGAGCATTGATACTGAAGGTAATTCAATCCCCTGACAACGGGCAGAATCATTATGACTTTTGAACCAAGACTCAAAAGTTCATCTTTTTTTTTTTTTTAATTTCTAATTACATACCATTTTGAAGCACTATAAATTCGTTTGAACCAAGCACCAGAAACCTATTAAATTATAATCTATCTCAAACGTAATTAGAAGAATTATCAGAATCAAAGATGCGTACTTTGATTAACAGAAAAAACCAACAATCTCAAAATTCTAAATATTAACACAATAAAATCACAATAAGCAATTAAAGCAACCCTACTAACCCTACTTAAAATCATTCAAGGAAGGGCAAAACCCACAAATGCTTAAACCAATATCATGCAGCGAAAGCCTTAAACCCTAGCAAAACCCTAACTACAATTAACCATAAAGCTGAGCACCTGATGTGTCAATTGCACGCACCTCATTCGGCAATTGGCGAAGCAGAGGCTGAAACTGATCGGCGAGGAGCAAAAACTGCTGCTTCGGGGGAGAAGGGGAGGAAGAGAGGAGGCGGAGGGAGCGTCGGCCCAAGCTCCTAGAGGCGCGTGAAAGTGCCCTAGACATCAACATAGTTAGACGCAGAGGAAGATATAAATTAAAAAGGGCAAAATGGGAACACGGATAAGTTTGTGTAGGAGGAGGGAGAGGTAGATGTATAGAAACAGAAAGGAAGTTTGCGTTTGTGAAGGGTTTTAGGAAGGAGGAGGAAGGAAGGAAGAGCTTGGGGAGAAAGAAAGTTGGGGGTTTTAGAGAGTTATTTTATTTGATAACGAAATTGCCCCTGGATTTGCCTCTGTTGTGCCGTGGGGTGGAAGGGTATTTCTGTCAAAGAAGCTGATTCAAGGGAGGTGGGTGTTTCTTTGGAATGATCCAGAAGATTTTTTTCCTTTTGAGAGAACGGAAAAGGGAGGGAATGCACGTGGTGAACAAGTTACGTCGATTTGTTGGGCCAACATAATGGTGGATGGAACAAAATTCTTTTCCAATTTTTCTTTTGGAGTTATAATCGAAGCTCTTCCTTCTTGTGTTAGGGTACTATTTATTTTTGTGTCAAATATGTTAGGGTAAATATAATATGTGGAGACCCATTTATTCATATGATATTCTTACATACCATCGGGGTGGTGGCCTAGTGGTTAAGCCTTTAGTCTGCCATCTTTAGGATTCGGGTTTGAGTTCCGGCGCTTTCAGTCGAGCCCTATAATAGTGTGATGCGGCCGAATATGGCCTTCCATACTGTGGGGTGGTGGCCGTTGAACTCGGTCAGTCGAGCCCTATAATAGTGTGATGCGGCCGAATATGGCCTTCCATACTGTGGGGTGGTGGCCGTTGAACTCGGTGACTCCCTGACACTATGACGCGTTGCAGGCGAGGGTGTTTATTGGTGCCCCGGTAGGCCGGTCTCTCCTATGAGGAGGGTCTAATGCCAGGATGTAACCAGTATTGAACGGGGCCTGGACCGACGGGACGATGATGACACCGCTAATGCATTATGATATTCTTACATAACTTAATAATTATCACTTGCACGGTCTCTTTTTTTTCGATGATTTGGAAGCTCATGGATGCTCTTACTAACAAAAGTATAGTACAAATTTTACTATGTTATCGAATTGATGTAAATAGTTATTTTCATATAATCTGAAACAATTTGATGAATAGCGTCCGGATCAAATTGTGGTTCTAGATCATCCAGTTAAATGTTCAAGTAAGACACATTCGTTGTCCGGTGCTACTGGGTAAGAGACGGAAAATTTACAGTACAGTAGAAAGTACATTTTGTTTAACCGCTCATTTTGTTTGGATTTAAGGCGTTTCTTTTCCAGAGTGGGCTTTCCCTGTTCGTGCCCTTATTGAAAACCGAAGTGGGCGGACCAATGGGAAGGAAGGAGAGCAGTAGAGCACCATCACCAATTCGTTCTCCATGTATTTGATTATTTGCCCCAAAGAGTTTCCGTTCTTTTTCTCCGCCAAAATGCACAGATCAATATTCTATCGCTTACACCACTCCGGCAATCTCCGTAATGAATCTTCTCCGACACAGCTACAAGCATCATCATGGATGTGGGTTCCGGTGAGGCAAAAATCAAGCGGAGGGAGAAGGCCCAAGAAGAAAATATACCACAGAGACTACGAACTCGACAGAGTCATGGACTTGCAGAAGAAGCCGAACCTAATCCTGCACCTCAAGTCCATCATCCAATCGCAGAAGCATCAATCTGTCCTTCTCCGGGACCTGGAAAAGGAAGTTGGGTTTGTTCAGAAATGGAATCTGATGAACGTCATTGAGAGATACCCTCCAATATTCCGTGTTGGTGGCGGCGGCGACAGCAGGACGCCTCCTTTTGTAACACTCACTGAAAAAGCTGCGAGAATCGCCAGCGAAGAAGATGACGCTAGGGAATTGATGGAGCCACTGCTGGTAAAGAACTTGAGGAAGCTGTTGATGATGTCTGTTGATTGTAGGGTGCCACTTGAGAAGATTGAGTTCATGGAAACTGAACTGGGTTTGCCTCGGGATTTCAAGAACACGCTGATTCCCAAGTACCCACAGTACTTTTCCGTGAGAGACGTGAATGGGAGGGATCATCTTCATTTGGAGAACTGGGATTCTTCGTTGGCAGTCACCGCTCGTGAGCGGAGATTAGCACTTGAAGGAGTCCCTGATACCAATCCTTCTAAAAAGAACGCTAGAATTTCCAAAGATGGGAATTTCTTGGGTCCGTTTTCTTTCAAGATGCGGTTTGCTGCTGGTTTTAGGCCTAATGCGAGTTATCTTGAGGAGCTGGAGAGGTGGCAGAGGCTGGAATTTCCTTCTCCTTACTTGAATGCGAGAAGATTCGAAGCTGCTGATCCAAAGGCAAGAAAGCGGGTGGTGGCGGTGCTTCATGAGCTTCTTAGCTTGACCATGGAGAGGAGGATGACTTCTGCTCAATTGGATGCTTTTCATTCGGAGTACATGCTACCCTCCAGGTTATTGCTTTGTTTGGTGAAGCATCATGGCATTTTTTACATCACTAATAAAGGTGCAAGGAGTACTGTAATGCTTAAAGATGCTTATGATGGTTCCGATTTGATTGATAAATGCCCTTTGCTGTTATTTAATGATAAGTTTGTAGCACTCAGTGGTCGCAGAGATACACATTCCTGTAATGAGATGACTCCATAATTTTTGACCTGAGATCATATTCCTACATCGACCCCATAGTTTCCATCAATTCTTTTGTTGTTTCTGCTAGGCTTCCCCTCACTAGCTCCTTACAGTTAGTTTAATCTAAAAGCGGGGACATTCGGTTTGGTAAGAAATCACTCTGTGCTTGGAACAGGACGAAAATTGGCAAGAGACGGGGGGAATACCAGGCCTCTCTTGATTCAGTACATATATATTGAAATGATTCTCACATTCTTGCTCATTATTTTTCTGATCACAAAGTTAACTTTTTGTGTACCAAGCCAACCAAGCCAGACGAAATATCCATATCGTTTTTCTCTGATCACAAAGTTAATTTTTTGTGTACCAAGCCAACCAAGCCAGACGAAATATCCACATCGTTTTTCTCTGATCACAAAGTTGGGCCAACCATCCCTTGTCCACCGAATCCCACCCCTTGAAATGGACCTTTGTACCAAAAACATCAATTTTGGCACCCTAATAATTCATTGTACAAGTTATTGAAGCATAAATGATCAAGCATTTGCAATGTATGTACTGCCTCTGTGCCATGGATAAGCACTATGTATTTTGATTGATGTTCGATAAGCACACAATAACACTTCGCATTCCAAAGTATATTTCAGGTATGCGATGACATCAACTTTCATTGGTAAAAATGAATTGCCGTCTCTATATTTAGTTTTGGAGTATGCTTAACAATTTTCAAACCATATTATCAGCTTCTACTGGAAAATCCGGTGCAAACCATGCACAGGATTAAATTCGGTCAAAAAGTTAGTTGATTGGTTCTTCTTCATTAACTAGAGCTAATAATGCGCAATTACCCTGTAAAAGGACGTTGGCATAAGCAGCAATTCCCAGGATTTTTGTTTATGCTTTCTGATCAGGTCATGAGGCAGCAATCTTTATTTACATAGTGAAAGCAGGGAAACTAGAGCCCTTCAAGAGAGACAACGAAAGGATGTTGTTGTTTTTTTTTTTTTTTAATGCTAGAAAGGGTGTTGTTTATGTTTTATTGAACTATTTTCACTGGGAAAGTCATTCAAGAGCAGAGCGGGAAAAAATTTCTGTGCATTAAAAATTCAATCCTAGTTTGGAGCTTTTGTCATATCCATATCAGCAAGAGAAAAATGTAAAAGAACACGCAAAAGACCAACCAGACACTATACGGATTCACTGAAGTTTGAGTTCGAATTCGACAATGTAATCCTACATCATTCCATGTTGAGCCAAAATCTGAATCCAATCTAACTTTAGAAAATTTTCAGTTGTAAGAAAAGGCTGGGTCAACAAAATCGGACCAACCTAACAAGGTACACGCTTTTAAAGCGCATTGAATCAAACAAACAACTACAAAGTACCGGTAGATGAGCTGGTATGTAACGATTAAATTGTGACGCAGCAAAGTTGAATCCTATACCAAAGTATCCGCACGTAATATCCCTGCAATGGAAGACAACAACAAAAGTCAGGTACCAACTCAGGCGTTACAACTGCATGAATACTTTTCTCAAGCCTAACAGAAAGTACTTCAACTGGCAAAGTTTAAAGGGTGAAAAGGTGCTCAATTTCCATCCAACTTTTGCTAAAATAACAAAATGAGTTAGTAGCAGCTCGCTTTTGCTTCGTTTTTAAGCTCAACTGAACTGATACTTTTGTGTATTGGCCAAGAAAACACATCATTGAAGGGCTGGCAGCAGCCCATGAGAAGAACTTTTTAGAAAACCAAACGTCTAGAGCTCAACCACGTCTTTGTATCTTGCATTATTCGAGACAAAGTGATTAAATATGTTTTGTTGGCATACGCATATTTACCTGAACGGGTTTTTGACATAACTAGACTGAAAATTGGTAAGTCAATTGTCGAAGGTTAACGAAGAAGAGACCCCAGAAAACTAATCCTCTAATGCTTTTGTGGCGTCTAGTATAAGAAATAAGGAAAAAGGGAAACAGAAGATAAAAGTCGACTTAACCCCTTTTCTATTCAGTTTAACTCCATAGAAAATTCAAGTAACCATCCGAGCTTAGAAAATCCGAAATTCTCAACAAACTCCACGTACTTCAAGTTCACTAGCTTCTTCGCCTTCCTCATTTCACAAGGAATCACTGGTCATACCAGCTTCACCAACCACCTATATATAATACATATACACAATTGGACCAGGACCAAGATAAATATGGCATGTAAAGTAATGATTTGGTTTCTAGTCGCTCGTCTGCTACTGCAAATCCTCCGGATACATGCAAAAGTTCCAGCCATTATTGTGTTCGGGGACTCTTCAGTGGACTCAGGCAACAATAATCACATATCTACAATCTTGAAAAGCAATTTCGAGCCGTACGGTCGTGATTTCAATGGTGGCCAGCCCACAGGAAGGTTTTCAAATGGTCGGGTTCCAACAGACTTCATTTCTGAAGCATTCGGGATTAAGCCAACCATACCAGCATACTTGGATCCCATGTACAACATATCAGATTTTGTTACTGGAGTTTGCTTTGCTTCTGCTGGAACAGGTTATGACAATGCTACTTCTGATGTCCTGGTAAGTCTTGCAAACTAACAAAACTCGACAAACTGTCCTCTGCATCTAAGTCTAGCATTACACTGCACATACATATTCACTCCCTCCTGATAGAAAATGCGAACTGCAATCTGATAATGTCTCATTTGCTTTTGTGCCATGGATTCATTGTATAGTAGTGAAAGTACAAGACTTGGTGAGATAGTTAAGTTCACAAGAGAATCATGCCATTTATCGACAACGTATGTATCTTTTTTCATTGGCATTGGACTGCAGTCAGTAATACCCCTTTGGGAGGAACTAGAGAACTACAAAGAATACCAGAAGACCCTTAGAGTCTACCTTGGGGTTGAGGAAGCAAATGATCTTGTAAGTGAAGCACTATACCTGATAAGCATGGGAACAAATGACTTCCTAGAGAACTACTACACCGCTCTAGGCAGATCAACTGAATATTCTGTGGATGAGTATCAGAATTTTCTTATAGGTCTTGCTCAAAATTTCATCACAACGCTTCATAATCTTGGAGCCAGAAAGATATCTATATCTGGGCTTCCTCCAATGGGTTGCTTACCATTGGAGAGAACCAGAAATCTTCTGTTTGGGGAAGACTGCATTGAGGAATACAATAATGTGGCCAAGGACTTCAACGGGCAGTTGCTTGGGCTGGTCACAAAGCTAAATAGGGAGCTTACTGGCATCCAACTAGTGCTTTCAAACCCTTACGACATCCTCTTGCAAATAATTCAGAATCCATCTTCGTTCGGTAAGTTCTCATGCTATTTTAAAGAAGATTGAACGGTACTATAAAATAACTCTTACCGCGGGTGCAATGACTATAAACATCAATATAATGATCAAAGTTAGGGCTTGTTATGAGGCTATTTTATTTTGCATTCACTCAGCATATAAATCCGTTTACATATGATTTCTAACTTGCAGGCTTTGAAAATGCAGCAATAGCATGCTGCGGAACTGGGTTGTTTGAGATGAGTTTTATGTGTAATAAGAGAACTCCTTTCACATGTTCAGATGCAAGTAAATATGTATTTTGGGATGCTTTCCACCCTACAGAGAGGACAAATGGGATTGTTGCTGATTACGTAGTAAAAAATAGCTTATCTCAGTTTCTGTAATGATAACAAGATTTCCAAAACAGCACCATTGTTAGGGCGAGCCTCTACCGCTGCTCTTCTTTTTCATCAATCACAATGATATTTTACGGTAAATCACTGATTTTCATTCGACTAATATCCTTTCCAAGTTGAATTTGCTTGGGATAACAATGCATTCAGTATTGTGATCTAACGAATTCCACGAATGGAAAGTTCATGGAGAAGGCTCCTCAAAAACATTAATCTGATAAAAGATTCACTTGTTACGCTGTGTTGATAAGTGGGGGAGATCTCTTTTTTAACCTATAAACAAAAATGCGCTGTACCATAAAGGGATATTATTTCAATAGCATAAAACATTCAAGCTAAGTTGTTGCAAAGGCTCCACTAAAAGCACACAATTTGTGAGATGCATGTTTGTTGAATTCCATCAACCACAGACAAGTCATTTCACGTCTGATAGAAAAGTGTGGATACAAAAATCAAACCAAAATCCTATTAAAGCAAATTGAAGAAGAAGGAAAGCTTTAACCTGGAACGTGAGTTCTATAATGCAAGTTAGAATACTAGAACTTAGAAGCAATCTATTTTGCAGAAGTAAGCTAAAGACACTAGGAAGGAAGATAGACATCTTGAACACGAAATGAAAGTTACTTTTGCGACTTTGGAAAATGCAATTTGATCAAATCGGGAAGTTTTGCCAGCTCCACTCGAGCATTCCCCAACAGCATAAAACATTCAAGCTAAATTGTTGCAAAGGCTCCACTAAAAGCAGACAATTTATGAGATACATGATTGTTGAATTCCATCAACCAAAGACAAGTCATTTCACGCTAGATAGAAAAATGTGGATACAAAAATCAAGCCAAAATCCTATTAAATCAAATTGAAGAAGAAGGAAAGCTTTAACCTGGAACGTGAGTTCTATAATGCAAGATACAATATTAGAACTTAGAAGCAATATATTTTGCAGAAGTAAGCTAAAGAAGCGATCAACTATGAAGGAAGATAGACATCTGGAACGCGAAACGAAAGTTACTTTCGCGACTTTGGAAAATGCAATTTGATCAAATCAGGAAGTTCTGCCAGCTCCACTCGAGCCTTCCCCAACAAAATACTTTTCAACTTCTCGTCACAAATGACCACATTCTTGTTATTTGAATCCTAGATGAAGTAAAGAAAAAAGAAAAGCACAAGCAACAAAGAATAGTCAAGGTTAGTAAGGAATTGGAAGAAAAAAGAGTTAAATATTGAAACATTCTAGCTGCATAAAAGTGTGCAATCCATAAAAGAAAATATATACCACAGAGTATCACCTCCAATTTAACATAAAACGTAATTGCAGAGGAAGGGAAAAACCTGGAGGTTGTTGGTCTTGATGTAGGACCAGACACGCATGAAACAGCCCAAGCGAGAAGTCTGGGATTGACCCACAAACTCTCTAAGTGTAGAAGGCAGATTTACAAGATCGATCAAGTTGGAAAGCTTCTTTGGGTTATCCGTGATTGCCTTCTTCATTCTCTGGGGCAACATTCTTCCTCAAAACAGTATCTTCTAAGCTTTGCCTGGAATTTTAGATATAAATCACTTCCCAGGTTCATTTACTTGTGATTCGCATTTTCCAGCTCAAATAACAAGCTTGTTGCACAAACAACAGAATTGCATACAAAATTCGTCTCATGTAGGAATTTCATCAAACATTTGGTATGCACTAATTTTTGTATCAGACACTTAAACAGTCACTTTGTTGCAAGTTTTGGGAATCGGAGAGCAATCGTACCTACGGCGATGCTTGTCTTCTAATCTGGCTAATTTGGGGCAGTGTGGTTTCTCGAATTAGTCTTAGTTTGCTCCAACGGATGCATATAGAGAGAATGGGTTTTTGAAGGGAGGAGACATTTAAAGGAAGACTAGAACCTCTGCAGTTTGGCGTGGGCTGGGCTGAGAGAACTATAAAAACCAACTCAGTCCACTGTGGGCTCAGCGAGATGGGAAGACCAATTCGGTCCTCAAACTCGAGTGGCTTTTACAAAATACAAAAGATATCTATCTTCTATTATCTATACTATCTATGAAAGTACGAAGACAGCGAAACAACCGAAATTACAAAAATAACCTTATATAGTATTATAATAAAAAATAAAAACGACATGTCATATAATAATTAATGACAAATAATTTCTCTATGTTTATAATTATATAGTAGGAGCTAAAAAAATCAACAAATTAGTATAATTATCATTATATTCAATACAAAAATTATAAAAAAACAAAAGCTTACTCACTAAAAAATAATAATATAATTTAAAAATTAAACTTATATAATTTAGAATATCAACTAAATATTAAAAATTATTAACAATAATAGATTTGTAAATTCTTATCTAATACTAAAACTAATTCTAAACAAAACAATAACGAAGAACAGGGATAGCATAATGATGAAGTGCCGAAGAGTCAGCGAAAACTACTAAGAAGGATAACATCAGTGAAAAAGAATAATCATAGAGAAGAATAATTATAAAAATTTACGGTTTATATTTTTTCAAGTAGTTTCTCTATATTTATAAAATGAAGAACTGCCGAAGAGTCAGCAAAAACTACGAACAAGGATAACATCAGATAAATAGAATAATCATAGAGAAGAATAATTATAAGAACTCACGATTTATATTTTTTCAAGTAGTTTCTCTATATTTATAAAATAAAGAACTGCCGAAGAGTCAATGAAAACTACGAACAAAGATAACATTAGACAAAAAGAATAATCATAGAGAAGAATAATTATAAGAACTCACGGTAGTATAACATCAGTGAAAACGAATAATCATAGAGAAGAATAATTATAAGAGCTTACGGTTTATATTTTTTCAAGTAGTTTCTCTGAAACGCCCCGTCCCGTATTTACCGTACATAGTAAACACGTGCCGGTACTGTAACGACCCAACCAAACAAGCCCAGCATATAGTGTAAACAACAGAAAACTGGCTCAACAGCCCAAAATATAAACATCTGAAATCTGGCCCTTCGGCCCAACATCAAAACATATCACCCGATCTCGGGAACATCAATAATAGCACAACTAGCCCAATGGCCCAACAATAGCAATAAACAGCACAACGGAAGACTTAATAACTCACAAAGACACTGTATGCGACACATAATGCATACTATGGATCCGAGTCCTGTCCGAGGGATAACGCTGCAGCCTGTCTGGAATGCATCAAACCTGAACCACAAATAACTCAACCTACGGGATGAAAGCCCGCAGGTGAGGGGTGAGTCCGAAGTGCTCACAACCATGGATAGACAATCAATATGAAACACTAAAAATTACTCAAGGTCGAAAACAGAGGCATAACAGCCAAAAAAAAACAATCCAAAAGACTCGACCCAAAACTGGTCCAAGACCAAAAGACTTAAACAAAATCCAATTTCCAATTTTTATCTTTCCGGGCCCTGTCACGGATAAGCTAAGGGTCAGACCTGGTTCTCAACATATTTCGGGTGCCAGATCAAATCCAAGAGAACCCAGGGATCGACATCCAAAAAATAAGAACCAAGAGATAGACATCCCAAATATAATCACGGGATAGACATCCCAAGCATAGACATGCTTATCACAAGTAATCCAGATCATGACCACCACAAAACAGTCTTAAACCATCGAGTCGTACCACTACTTACCACGTGACAATTATATTATCAACATCCAAAACCAAATCTCAGGGATCAACATCCCTAACCGAAACACCGGGATAGACATCCCATCCAAAACCAAGGATCGACATCCTTATCACATTTTATTATTTAATCCATTATACTTAATACCAAAAAGACACAAGGATAAACGTCCAAAAACTTGACGTACGGGGATAAACATCCCAAAACCAATCAAGATACTGGGATAAACATCCCGACAACAATCGAGACAATGGGATAAACATCCCGAATCAAACCACAACAAATGCAACAATCAACAGTGCAATAATCATCAAACACAACAACCGAGTAATATAGGCACATATCGAAGGAAATCCATCCTCACCTTAGCCGATTACTCAACTTTGAAGACAATGACCGGTCCAAAGCCGGCTCCTCGGGGAACTGCCCGATATCATAACCTATACAACAAAACAATATATACTCACATAAGATCCACATAAGAGTATGCCATGATGCCAATACTGCGAAATAAATCCATCCCAGTTCATATCCTTTATTATCATCTTTTACCGAAAATATTATACCGTACGTATATCCGAATATTATTCCGGCACAAAATTTTAGTTAAACTCCTTTCAAAATATTTTTATAAAAATAATTATACTTTTCCAAAATATAATTACCTTAATTTTTTTGGATTATAACATATATATAATTTTCCAAGATATTTCCATAAAAGACTATTTACCATAATACAATTACAAGTTATTATTATTTTTTAAAAATATATATAATCATATGCTATAAATATTATTTTCCAGAAAATATATATATTCATAAAAGCTTATTTTGAAAATAAAAACAATTAAATAAATAGGTACTTCCATTTAAAGACAAAATACTTTCCCAATACAATTGTATATCAACATAATTTTATATACTTTCCAAAAAAAAAATACTTTCTGCATATATATATATTCCAAAACTGATTTTATTTCCAGAATTAATAAATAGGAATATATCTTTCTTTTCCCAAATAAACATAATAGTAATTTTTTTTAAAACAAAATATAATTATCAAAGTAAATCTATACTATATATAAAAGCACGAAGACAGCGAAACAGCCGAAAGTATGAAAATAACCTTACTTAGTATTACAATAAAAAACAAAAACGACATGTCATATAATAACGAATGACAAGTAGTTTTTCTATATTTATAATTATATAGTAGGAGCTAGAAAAATTAACAAATTAGTATAATTATCCTTGTATTCAATACAAAAATTATATAAAAAAATAGTTTATCGACTAAAAAAAATAATGCTGAAAAATAGTAATTATAAAGCAAAGAACTGCCAAAGAACTCACGGTTTATAATAATAATTATAAGAACTCACGGTTTATATTTTTTCAAGTAGTTTCTCTATATTTATAAAACGAAGAACTCCCAAAGAGTCAGCGAAAGCACGAAGACAGCGAAACAGCCAAAAGTACGAAAATAACCTTACTTAGTATTACACAAAGACAGCGAAACAGCTGAAAGTACGAAAAATAACCTTACTTAGTATTACTATAAAAAACAAAAACGACATGTCATATAATAATGAATGATAAATAATTTTTCTATATTTATAATTATATAGCTGGAGCTAGAAAAATCAACAAATTAGTATAATTATCCTTGTATTCAATACAAAAATTATATAAAAAAATAGTTTACTGACTAAAAAAAATAATGCTGAAAAATAATGATTATAAAGCGAAGAACTGCCAAAGAACTCACGGTTTATAATAATAATTATAAGAACTCACGGTTTATATTTTTTCAAGTAGTTTCTCTATATTTATAAAACGAAGAACTCCCAAAGAGTCAGCGAAAGCTACTAAGAAGGATAACATCAGCGAAAAAGAATAATCATATAGAGGAATAATTATAAGAACTTACAGTTTATATTTTTTCAAGTAGTTTCTCTATATTTAAAAAATGAAGAAGTCAGCGAAAACTACGAACAAGGATAACTTCAGATAAAAAGAATAATTATAGAGAAGAATAATTATAAGAACTCACGGTTTATATTTTTTTCAAGTAGTTTCTCTATATTTATAAAACGAAGAACTGTCGAAGAGTCAGCGAAAACTACGAACAAGGATAACATCAGATAAAAAGAATAATCATAGAGAAGAATAATTATAAGACCTCACGGTTTATATTTTTTCAAGTAGTTTCTCTATATTTATAACTATATAGAAGGAGCTAGAAAAACCAACAAATTAGTATAATTACCCTTATATACAATACAAAAACTATATATAAAAAAATTTTACCACAATGAACAACGACTAAAAATATTAATACTGAAAAATAATAATATAATTTAAAAATTAAACTTATATAATTTAGAATATCAACGAAATAATAAATATTAATAACAATAATGGATTTATAAATTCTTATCTAATACTAAAACTAGTTCTAAACAAAAAAGGAACAAAGAACAAGGATGGCATAACGAAGAACTGCAAAGAGTCAGCGAAAACTACGAACAAGGATAACATCAGCGAAAAAGAATAATCATAGAGAAGAATAATTATAAGAACTCACGATTTATATTTTTTCAAGTAGTTTCTCTATATTTATAGAACGAAGAACTACCGAAGAGTCAGTGAAAACTACGAACAACGATAACATCAGCGAAAAAGAATAATCATAGAGAAGAATAATTATAAGAACTCACAGTTTATATTTTTTCAAGTAGGAGCTAGAAAAACCAAAAAAATAGTATAATTACCCTTATATACAATTAAAAAACTATATAAAAAAATTTACCAACATGAACAACGACTAAAAAAATTAATAATATAATTTGAAAATTAAACTTATATAATTTAGGATATCAAAGAAATAATAAATATTATTAATAATAATAGATTTGCAAATTCAAATTTCACTGCATAAACTAATTCTAAATAATATGTATCCATCTACTTAGATTTTATATATAAGTTCTTTTCAAGATTAAGATTAATACTACACTACATGATTTAAAACATATAATACTATGCCACGTGCATCGCACGTGCAAAAAAAACTAGTATATATATATATATATATACCAACACACCAAAACTTATCATATTTTCTCAAAATATATTTTTTTCCTAAAAATATAAATTCCTAGAAATTAAATACACATATATATACATATTATTTTTTTTTTATCTTTTTTTTAACTGGGCTGGGCCATGAGCAGTGCCGGCCCAAACCCTGCAGAGTGCCGGCCCAGGCTCTTGCAGAGCCCAGCAGCACAGCCAGCCAACTAGCCCAAGCTCCCAAGCCCGAAGTCAAACCCAACCAAGCCCTGGGTCAAACCGACCCGTATCGACAACCCATCCAGGTCGTCTTCACCCGCGGGTCTGCTCACCTAAGCGAGGTGACGACGAGGCGGCGTGGTCGGAACGGCGGCTGTTCGAGTGTGTGGTGGCTACTGCTCGCGGCTGGGAAGAGAAGAGAAGCGCGGCCGGCGTTGCTGGTGGCGGGAACGGCTGTCAAAGCGAGCAAAGGAGGAGACGGGTCCGACGACGACAGCGGCTCTGCCTCCTGCAGCGACGGCGATCGAGCGAGGAGCGCCAGGAGAAGAAGTTGGTGGCGGCGGCTGCGTTGGTTGCAGCGACGAGGAGAGAAGAACGGCGAGGGGAGGAGGACGGTGGCGGTGGATGGCTGTCGTGTGTTATCCCTCTTTGTTTTTTTTTCTTTTTCTTCTTTTTTTCTTCTTTCTTTCTTTTCTTTTTTTTTTCTGGTTTCTCTCTTTTTTTTTTCTTTTCTTTCCTCTCTCTTTTCTTTTTTTTTTTTATTATTTCTCAGATTGGTTTCATGTTGCAGAGTGAAGAATTGGCAGGAAGAAGAAGATGGTGATGGTGCATGAGAAGGCAGGAAATCACGGGGAAAAAAAAATGTGCATGGGTTGGTGAGACAGGAAGGAAAGGCAGGCACGGGCGACACATGAAGAAAAGAAAGCGCCGCCTACATTATTGCCACAATAATGCAGGCGTGTCCAAACCGGACCAGAAAATAACAGATACCCCCTTAGTTATTTTCCGGTGTGATTTTTTTGAGGATTCCGGGGCCCGAAAAATACCAACTTTGGTCTGTAAAATCCACGGAAAAATCCCGAGCGTGGGAAAAGACTCGGTTTCAAAAAACGATGCCCGATTTACCTTGAATTAATTACCCAAGATTAATTCATTCGATAAATCACTGTATAAAGACTTTTACAGTCACGGTAAAAATACAAATTTTTACCCGGGCTGTTACATTCTCTATATTTATAAAATGAAGAACTGCTGAAGAGTCAGCAAAAACTACGAACAAGGATAACATCAGATGAAACGCCCCGACCCGAATTTACCGTACACAGTAAACGCAGGCCGGAACTGTGACAACCCAACCAAAATAGGACCAGCATACAGTGTGAACTACGATAACTCGGCCCAACGGCCCAAAATAGTAAAACAACATAATTAACAAATCTGGCCCAATGGCCCAATAATAACAGAAGTATGCACAGCGGAAGACTTTAAATAACTAGCACTAACACTGTACGCGACACATGAAAACTATGGATCCAAGCCCGTCCAAGGGATAATGCTGCAGCCTGTCTGGAATGCACCAAGCCTGTACATGAAACAACTCATCCTACGGGATGAAAGCCCGCAGGTGAGGGGTGAGTCCGAAGTGCTCACGACAATGGAAAGACGATCAATATGAACACTAAAAATTACTCAAGGCCAAAAACAATCAAAAACCGTCCAAAAGACTCAACAAAATCCAATTATCCAATTTTATCTTTCCGGGCCCCGTCACGGATAAACTAGT
>JAKUCV010000625.1:40757-152087 GCA_028386065.3 Turnera subulata | reverse complement strand
GCAGGCAAGAACTGGTTTTCTGGTAGCTGGTGGCTCACTTGAAGATGGCAGGGAGCAGATGTTTTTTTTTTATAAAGTCAGGGAAGGAAGAGGACAACTGATATTGGCAGACAAAAAGATAGAAGATTCGTGAATTATTGGTGAATTATGGTGGTTACTGTGTGCATGATTGGCAGAAAAATCTGATTCAATAAAAGACCTTTTTGCCCTTCTTGTTTCTTTTAGGTTTTGTTTTAACCTAGGGGCATTTTCGTCTTTTCGCACTTTTACCAGTCCGGAAAATTCTACCTCGTCCAGGAAATTCCGTAAAAATATCCGGGGTATGAATCGAGACTCGGAATTAGAATCCGATGCTCGGTTCTCCATGAAATAATTACTAAAGGTTAATTTCTTCCGGTAAATCACTATGCAAAGGAATTACGGTCGCGGTAAAAACGAAAAATTTACCTGGGCTGTTACACCCAAGGAGGATGTCGCGTGCCGATTGGCATTCACAGCCCCCCATCTTTTGCGTTTTGGCCAATTGTGTACCCCAACTTTTTGTTTGGCCGGTCATGTACCCCGACTTTCATTGGGCAGGCCAATCGTGATCCTCTGGTCAGGTACCTGCTGACGTGGCGGGCTGCCCGGATTTAAGGTTTGGGAGGTGTTTCAAAACGACGTAGTTGCGTACCAAAACGACATCGTTTTAGAGGGTTGGGTGGACACATCAAATCCACGTGTCTTTGTGGGCTCCGCATGCTACCGGCCTGGTCTCTTCACCCAACCGACTCGAAACCCAATGGATATTGAAATGAAACCTGAACCCTACCCGGTTTGAATTTTAAAAAAAACACCTATCAATCCGGTTTGATTATTTATTTAATAATTTTTAATTTCTTTAATCAAATTTTATTTTTAAAAATCTTTCAAAATCAGTAAATCTTAGTTTCTAGAATTCTTACTTGGATTTAAATAAATACGCCTATGCTGGATTTATTATTGTTAATTGATTATTTTTTCAAAAACTAATTTCTAAAAATCCGTATTTACTCCTTGGTTTGAATTTGTAAAAAGCACCAACAATTTTAATAATAATAATAATAATAATAATAATAATAATAATAATAATGATAATAATAATAATAAAATAATAACAATACTAATAATAATAATGGAAAAAATAAAATAAATAAAGAATAAGAAAAAATCTCAACCGTCAAAACAAAAAAAATCAGAAAATAAATATTTCTTCTTATAATTATTATCTGGTGCTAGAATTAAATTTTTTAAAAAATAAAAAACAATATTATAATGGTGGCATAAGAATCTCACTTAAATTAAATTTTAAATTTTAAATTAATTATAAATTAAATTTTATATTATAAATCAATTCTGAATAAATACACCTCTTTTTTTATTTCTTTAATCAAATATTGTTTTTTAAAATCTTTTAAAATAAAAAAATCTTAGTTTCTAAAATTTTTATTTGGATTTAAATAAATACACCTCATTATGTTGGATTTATGATTTTCAACTTTTTATTTTTTCCAAATATTAATTTCTAAAAATCCTATTTGAACTCTCCAAAGTCCAACACAAAACAAATAAAAAAACCACCAGATATTTGTTTTTGTGATGTAAACGAAGGGGGGAAGAAAAACACTACTGGGATTTAGTATGTCATCAAAGGGATGACAGTACTAAAAGAAAGAAAAAAGAGCCCCAAAACCGATACAACCGAATTAGCCAGAACCTGACTACACTACTCCACGGCAAATACCACCAGATATAATGCACAATAAACCAAACACCACGGCGTCAACCACCATCGACTAGCAAACTCCAATTGAAACCTGTAGAAAATTCAAACACAACCCAAAGCTCAACCACTATAACACCCAAGACCTGCACAAAAATCAAACCTAAAAAACAATCCAAAACACCACCATCCCAAATACCCTACCTCCTTCCACACCCACCACCAACCTTCATCGTCCTCACATAGCCCGAGACCAGACCGCCACAGATTTGCTCCAGCGTACCTGGATCAACAATTATCCGAGCAAAACCACCACAAAAATCCATTAACACAACAACCCCCAAGTGACTCGACAACCACATCAACACGATCCTGAGCCCGACTCGATTTCCCCTTAGATCCAGGTATGAAAGTTGTCACGGCCCAAAGTAGATGAAGGGAAAGAGTGGTGTGAGGCGACGACGGCAAGGCGCACGAGCAACGGTACCTTCCTTCACTGAAACAACGACGATGGCGCCTCACTACAGTGGCGGTGGGTTCGGCCACGATGGCTATTAACAAAGGAGACAGGGGAGGCTTCGTCGCCGGATTGCAATGGCAGCAGAGGAGGTGAGAGAGGAAGGCGGGCATAGATGGGCTGCGGTGGTGCGATCTGGGAGAGGAGACGATGGCGACTTGCTTTTCGCACAAGAATCGGATTAAAATTGAAATTTAAAGGCAAACCCGGACAAAATAGGAATAGCGTGAAGAGGAACCCGGACCCGGCGGACATCTGGCGATGACCGCCAGGCCCGGACGGACATACAAGGATGACCGCCGGGCTATGTCGGTTGAATGGTCCTATTTTGGAAACTTTTCTGCAGTAAGCACTGCCCACTTAATTGACGATTCCGGGAGAGTCAGAGATCCGGGGTTCATGGTGGAGGGCAGGCCACGAATATGCAATAAAGAGAAAAAAAAAAGACGTTGATGATGATTTATTTAATTTAAATAAAGATTTTAAAAATTAAATTGGAAAAAATGTAAAAATAAATATATAAATAGGAAAAAAGTATAATAGGTCTCGTCATCATATTAATCAATTTGCGATTGTATTATAATTATTACTAGCTCACTTCCCGTGGGTTCCATGGGATTGCTTATTTATTAATTTCTTGAAAAAATTTAACATTTTAACTACTATTTCTATCATTTATTATGTAATATTAAAAAAACTTGTACATAATTTGCTTCCAAATTATACATTTTATCAATTTTTTTTCCATTTTTTCATATAGATTTGAAAAATAAATAAAAAATTATTAAAATATAAATTAGAATAGGAATCAAGAAAATAAATAAAATAAACTATTTAATAATAATATAAATAATAACTAATTTTTTAAACTTAAACATGCATTATTGGCCCCTAAAAAAATATATATATTAAAAAACCAAAGAAAAAGTTAAAATAATTAATTAATAATAACCAAAAGCATAAAAAAAATATAAGAGAGTAATTTTAAAACATAAATCAGTAAATGAATAAAAAAATTATTATAAAAAATTAAAACAGAAAATGTAATATAGATCAGGAAAATAAATTCTTAAAAACCTAATTAATAATAATATAAATAATAATTAGTTTTGCAAAATTAATGTAACAGCCCGAGTAAAATTTTGGATTTTTACCGGGACTGTAGAAGTCGTTTTACCGTGATTTACTATTGAATTAATCTTGGGTAATTAATTCAAGGTAAATCGGGAGTCGTTTTCGAAACCGAGGGTTTTCCCGCGCTCGTGATTTTTCCGTGGATTTTTCGGAACTAAGTTGGTATTTTTCAGGTTTCGGAATTTCTCGGAAAATCACACCGGAAAATAACTAAGGAGGTATCGGTTATTTTCTGGTCCGGATCGGATTCGCCCGTAATATGGACGGACTGTATTATTGATTTCACAAGCATAATAGTTCCTTTTCAGGTTATAAAAAGAAGGCAGAGGAAGGGAGCCGGGAGAGAAAGGAGAAGAAAAAAAAGAAAGAGAGAAAAAGGAGAGAAAAAAAGAAAAGAGAGAAAAGAAAAAAAAAAGAAAAGAGAAAAAGAAAAAGGAAAGAAAAAGAAGAAAAAAGAAAATAAATCAGAAAAAAAAGAAAGAAAAAAACAGGGAGGAAGAAAATGAAAATCGAAAAAAAAAGAAAAAAAAGAAACAGAAAATAGAAAAAGAAATGAAAATAGAAAAGAAAAGCAGAAATAAGAAAAAAATTACAGAAAAAAAACGTGAACAGTTCTGCCATCTTCCTTCCCCGCCTCTGCACTGTTCACCACGACGACCTCCGGCCGTCTCCCCGCTGCACCGCCGCCACCACCGATTCCGGAGAGCCGAGGCAACCAAAACCCTGCCTTCCTCGTCGCTTCCCGCTGCCGGAGACGCCCACATGCGCCGTTGACCCGTCGTGCAACCCGCGGGTCGTGCCTTAGCCGCTCCTGCTCAGCCCGTCGACGACGCCAGCGCTTCCTTCCGCCACCGTCGGAGTCGCCCCAGCCTCGCCGGCCTCGCGACACCTTCCTCGCACTCCGTCGCGCCGCCGCCGTCGTCGAGGTAAGCTAGATCCGGGATGCAGACCCGTTTCCAACGGGCGGGTCGCGCACCTGATCTGGGTTGCCTGTTTTATTTTTTTTAAAAAATATATATATATATAAATATGTTTATATAATTAATTTATGAAAAAAAATAGAAAATATTATTTTGGAAATTACATGCAATATTCTGGGTTGAGAATTAGAAAAATATATATACTTTGATTCTTCAAATTAAGATAATTATGTTTTGTTTGTAAATTATTATTATGGTTAGATTAGGAAAAAAATATATATGTAACTTGAAATTAATTTCTGGAAATTAATATGTATATTATTTTCGTCTGGAAAATTATGATTTTGTTATATGTATGTAAATATGTATTTTGAAAATTAAAAGTAATTATATTTTATGTTGGAAAATATTATCATTATATTGTTAGAAAAAGATAAATACTATATAAACATTCTTTGAAAATTATAAATAGCTTATTATTTTCTGGAAAAAAATTATGTTGATTATTATTTTGGAAATTATAGTTATTTTATGAGAGAATTTTGAATAGAATTTTAATTAAAGTATAGTACCGAAATTATATCTGGATATACGTATGGTTAAATATTTTCGATAAATGGAGATAATAAAGGATAAGTAATCGGGATGGGATTAATTCAAAACATTGGCATCATGACATACTCTTATGTGCATTTATGTGTGTGTATATGGTTTTGATGTATAGGTTTGGATATCGGGCAGTTTCCCGAGGAGCCGGCGTCGGACCGGTCATAGTTTCCGAAGTTGAGTAATTGGCCAAGGTGAGGATGGATTTCCTTCAATATGTGCCTATATTACTCGGTTATCATGTTTTGATGATTGTGCATTGTCGAATGTGCTTTTGCTGTGTTTTGGTTCGGGATGTTAATCCCGGAGTCTTGTTGGGTATTTTTGGGATGTTTATCCCGTGTTGATTTTCTGTGTTTTTTTTCGGATTAAGAGTAATGGTATAATTAATGAATTGTGACAAGGATGTCGATCCTTGGTATTTTGGATGGGATGTCTATCCCGGTATTTTGGTTGGGGATGTTGATCCCTACGATTTGATTTTAATGACGGTAATATAATTGTCACGTGGTAAGTAGAGGTACGACCGGATGGTTAGAGACTGTTTTGTGGTGGCCATGATCTGGGTTCGTGTGATAAGCATGTCTATGCTTGGGATGTCTATCCCGGTTTGTTATTTTTGGGATGTCTATCCCTGGGTTCTTTTTGATCTGGCACCAGGAACAGGTTGATAACCTGGTACGACCCTAGCTTATCCGTGACGGGGCCCGGAAAGATAAAATTGGATAATTGGATTTTGTTGAGTCTTTTGGTCGGTTTTTGATTGTTTTTGGCCTTGAGTAACTTTAGTGTCCATATTGATGGTCTTTCCATTGTCGTGAGCACTTCGGACTCACCCCTCACCTGCGGGCTTTCATCCCGTAGGATGAGTTACTTTTGGTACAGGTTGATGCATTCCAGACAGGCTGCGACGTTTCCCTTGGACAGGCTTGGATCCATAGTTTGCATGTGTCGCATACAGTGTTAGTGAGTTATTTAAGTCTTCCGCTGTGCACTGTTTTTAATTATTATTGGGCCAATGGGCCAGATTTGTTATTTATGTCGTATCACTATTTTGGCAGTTGGTCCGAGTTATTGTCTAATACACTGTATGCTTGGGTTTATTTAGTTGGGTTGTCACAGTTCCGGCACGTGTTTACTGTGTACGGTAAATACGGGTCGGGGCGTCTCAATTAAACTTGGATCATTGAGCAAAAAAACAACAGAAATATTAAACAATAGAAGTAAAAATCAAAAGAATTAATGAAGGATAACAAAAGTAAAAAAAATTAAGAGACTAATTTTGAAGAAATATAAATCAGGAAAATTTAAAAATATTATTATGCAGAAAAAATATAATTAGAAAATAGAATATAAATCAAAAAATAAATAAAATAAACTATCTAATAATCATATAAATAATAATTATTTTTTTTTATATTTAAGCATACATGACTGAGTCCCCAAAAAAATATAAATTAAAAAATAAAAGAAAAAATATAATAATTAATTAATAATAAACAAAGAATTAAAAAATAATAGGGTAATTTCTAAAAATAAAAATAGGAAAAAAACTAAAAAAACTATTACTAAGAAGAAAGAACATTAAAATAGAAAATAGAAACAAATTAGAAAATAAAATAAATTAAAATACTCAATAGTAATATAAACAATAATTAATTTTGTAAATTTTATACCAACATCATTTGTTGATCCATGCTTGGGCCTACATAATTGACCCCTAAAACAAAAAAAAATATTAAAAATAGAAATCATAAAAATAAATAAAAAATCCTATTATTATGAATAAAAACTTTAATACGAAAAATACAATATAAATCAGAAAAATAAATAAAAAATATTTAATAATAGTTAATTTTATAATTTAAACATGCATAATTGAGTCATAAAATAAAATATAAAAAATAACAGAAAAAATGTAACAGCCCGGGTAAAAATTTGGTATTGATTTACCGAAAGAATTAATCTTGGGTAATTAATTCAAGGTAAATCGAGCGTCGTTTTTCGAAATCAATGTTTTTCCTGCGCTCGATATTTTTCTGTGGATTTTTCGGACCTAAGTTGGTATTTTTCGGTCTCGGAATCCTCAGGAAATCACACCGGAAAATAATTAAGTGGGTGTATCAGTTATTTTCTGGTCCGGACGGGACACGACTGCATGATTGAGTCACGCAACCGCCTCCCACTATGAACCCGTGATATCCTGTGTTTTGTTTTCTCCTCTGCCTTTTCTTCTTCCCTGCATTTTTTTTTCTGCCTACACCATCATCACCATCATCTTCCCTGCAAAACACCCATCCAGTAGCTTCCTTCCTTGCTTCACCTGCAAAAAATCACCTACTGCAGAACCCATAAAAAATCAACTGTAAAAGAAAAGAAAAGAAAAAAAAAGAAAAGCACACCACCCCTACACCACACGCCGTCGTTTAGTAACGACCCCCACACTCCACCTCCCTTCCTTCTTCCTCCCTACCCGCTGCCACACCACCGTGAACCACCGACGGCAGCAACCACCGACCACCAGCTCGCCTGCACCTCATCTCTCCTTCCTCTCCTCTCCCTCGCGACGCCGACCGTTGCTAGCTGCCACCGTCGCTTGGAGGCCCGACGCGTCGACCCGAGCAGACCCGCTTTGCTCCTCCTCCTTCGAAACCGCTGCCGCTAAGCCCGAGCAAGCTCACCTCCCGCCGCCACGTTGCCACCCTGCCCTTGCACCAGCCGTCCGCTGCTTCCCCGCGTGCCACCCTGCCTCGTCACGCCGCGCCAGTTGTAGGTAAACCCAAGGAAGAAGACGCAACCCGTCTTCCGCAACCGGGTCGCGGGTCGGTCCGGGTTGACCCGACGGGTCCTCGGTGTAACGCCCCGAATTTCGTTAATTTAATTTTTTCGGAATTTTCAAAACTTTCGAAATTTAAATTTCCATTTTTACCCTTGAGGAATTTCCGGATTTTTGGTTATGGAAATAAACTATTTTCCTTGGAAATAATGTATTTAGGTTGGCGTTATAAGGAGTTTGAGTTTCGTCGGAAACGGGGTCTCATTTCGAGGTGAAACGGGGTTTGAACGATGACATGGTCGAAACTACGTCGTTTTGGATGTGAAAAAAAAAAAAATGAAAAGCGTTGACCAGGGGGTTGACCGCGCCTAGTGGAACGACATGTCGTTCACTAGGGCGGCCAAACCCTAGCCGTCACCTCTCCTTCTTTTTCTTTTCTCTTTTCACTTTTCTTTTTCTTTCTTTCTTCTTCATCTCAACTCTTCCAAGCCGCCACCTTTCCCCCACCTTTCTTCTCCTTCTTCCTTCTCTCTCCCTCTTCTCTTCTCCTCTTCCACAACCCTCACCCCAAACCGGTACTCTACCCGACCTGCTCCTCTCTACTTCTTTTTCTTCGTTTGGTTCCCTCCCACACACACATGACGACGGCCATATCTTGTTTCTTTCTTTTATGCCGCCGCCGCCGCCGCTGCGTCGTGAGAAGGGGAGGACGCGCTGTGCACAACCGGCGCGAGGTTGCGACGAGGTGAAGCTGCGTTCGGGTCGCCGCCGTTTGTTGGTAAGCCTCCCTCTGTCCATTTCTTCTCTTCTTCTTCAATCCGGGTTTGGTTCATGTGTTGAATTAATGGTTTGGGGGCAATGTTTGGTTCGTGCCGAGACTGATTGGTTTGGTTTCCGGCCGTGGCGAGTTCGAGGAACTCACGGCAGGGGGTCGGCTGCGTGTTGTGTTTTGCTGGTTCGTGATGGGGTTGATGTCACTGCCGCCGTTGCTAGTTGCTGGTAAGCCACCGCTGTTTTTTTTTTTCTTTGTACCTTCTCCTATGTTCTTCTCTTCTTCTTCCTTTCTTCCTTGTGCTGATGTCGATGGTGGTTTGGTTGGCCAGTTCTTTTGGAGTTTGGTGGTTCATGGCGGCGAATGTGTGGGTTGCGTTGTTGAGGGCTGTCGGTTGCCGGGGATGCGTGGTTGTTGGGCAGAGGCGATTTGGTGGTTTGGATTGTTGTTTTGTGGATTCTGGCAGTGTGGGGTGTTGACGGGTTGCTGTGTCGTTGTTGACCGGGGGTTAGGCTGGTGTGTGCGGGTTTGTTCACAAACAGAATGTTTGGACTTGGTTCCGGCCATGCTAGGAGTTTAATTCCGGTAAGTGTTTTCCGGCACCCTTCTTGTCTACAGATTGTTCATGGTGTTCTTGAGAAGGGTATGCATTGTTGATTTGAGTATGATTGTTGCTTTGAAGTTCGGTAGGGGTGTTTGCACACTGTTTCAGAATTTTGGTGAACGCTCCGATGAGCTCGGGTTGACGTTCCGGCAAGACAATGTTTTTTTTCGGCATTACGTGGTAATTCTCGGGTTTTGATGCGAATTTCAATTCTTGTACAATCATGTCGTGTAAATGCATATAATCAGTGTATTGTAATAAAACGGATCTAGTGGAAACCGGGTGTGGGGAAAAAGTGACGCGTGGCCGGTATATATATTTCCGACGCGTTTAGAACCGTTAGGCCGGAAAAATGTTTGGGCTCGGGTGATTGGTTAATGTGATCATGAGGATGGGCCGGGCCTAGGCCAATCAATGTCGTATTAAGGTTAATTGGGCTTTAGGCCCAAGGGCTATTGTAGATACGGGCTATAGCCCCAATAAAGGGTAATTAATTTAAAATGGGCTTTAGGCCCAATGACTTTAATATGGATGTGGGCTTTAGGCCCAATGTTGTATTTTGGAGATTTGGGATAATACACTCTAGGCCCAATAAAATGTAACTAATATAAATGGGCTTTAGGCCCAGAGACTTAAATTGATGTGGGCTTAGGCCCTGTGAACAGTTAATCGGGATAAATAATCGAACTTAAGCGAACTTTTGGTCTCGGGCTAAGTTATAGGATTTGTGGAGCTAAGACCATAGACCTATCTTAATTGGGCTTAAGGACTAAAAGATTTCATGTCGTTTTAGTCACGGCATTGACATGCATTCATCATGATTTTATGTGGACCTTATGTGTGGTCATTTTTGATTCCAATATAGGATATGTTAAGGTGGAATGAGCTTCGGCTTCCGTGACAATTATTATGGCCAAGGTGAGGACTTATAAACCTTTTTATGCATTACTGCCTACAATGCTCGGTTAATCGTTTTGGTGGTATTAATTGTTGGTCTTGAATGCTATATGCATGCTTGCTTGATGTGCTGATGTTGTTAATTGCAAAGTGTATATATTGATGCTATCATTGATGCGGTATGCCTGATTAAGTGAATTGTGTGCCGGTGTAATATGATTTGCCAGTTGAGCATGTTTGTTTGTTATGCTAAATAATATGATTTATGGATTTGTGTTTGTGTGGTGGACTGTGGGCTGGAGGCCCGGACTTGAGAATAAGATATTAAATTCCACACAACACTGCTGAATCATAACGTATGGTACAATCCCTTAAGCGTAATTGAATAACATACAATAATAAGTCTACTGTGGGGCTGTTGACCGGTTGGTTCGAGCGGGAAGTAATACCCCTCGGGATGGCATGCGAGTTAGCATGTGGGCCTGTGATGGCCGGTTCTACCTCCCTCCTTCTACCTCCCCCTTTCTACCTCCCTCTTTCTCTCTGTCTCTCTCTCTCTCTATGGATATGTTGGGCTTCGTGCCTGGTTTATTTGGGCTTATGCCTGGTTGTCTGATCAGACGGGACCGAGCTCGACGCACACAGTAGAGGGCCCTAATAAAATACTTAACCATAATAACAAAGATAATAATATAAGTAATGACAAGTGATGGTATGTAGTCTGATGATGTCTTGCTCTGTGTATTGAGATTGTTGTTGTTGATGCCGGTGTACTTGTAGTTGATTTGTACTGTATATTATTGGTTTATTTGTCTGCGGTGAGACAGTGGTTGGTCTCACCCCCTCACAGTTTTACACAGGTTAGCTGATCGATGATCAGAAGAGCATATCAGCAGGTGGCGGTGCTTTCCTCTCCTCGGGTCGGATCCATAGGGTGCATTACATTCATATCTGTTTATGTGTTTGTTCACAGAAAAGGCACTGTGAAGGCCCTCTCCCCGAAGGACCCACCATATTCAGGTATTGTTACATCACTCCCTCCGCCTTATTAAATCCTTTACCATGCTGCAGCACTAGGGATTCGAACTCGGGACGTGATGCTTTTTATCCCCCTCAAGGAGAGCACCTTCACCAATTCATCTGCAGCTGAATTGGTGAAGGTGCTCTCCTTGAGGGGGATAAAAAGCATCACGTCCCGAGTTCGAATCCCTAGTGCTGCAGCATGGTAAAGGATTTAATAAGGCGGAGGGAGTGATGTAACAATACCTGAATATGGTGGGTCCCTCGGGGAGAGGGCCTTCACACCATGATCTGGGTTACTTGTGATAAGCATGTCTATGCTTGGGATGTCTATCCCGTGATTATATTTGGGATGTCTATCCCTGGGTTCTTATTTTTGGGATGTCGATCCCTGGGCTCTCTTGGATTTGGTCTGGCACCCGAAATATGTTGATAACCAGGTCTGACCCCTAGCTTATTCGTGACGGGGCCAGGAAAAGATAAAATTGGAAATTGGGTTTTTATTTGAGTCTTTTTGGTTATGGACCAATTTTGGGTCGTGTCTTTTGGTTTGGCTATTATGCTGTTTCCGACCTTGAGTAATTTATAGTGTTGCATATTGATTGTCTATCCTTCTTCGGTGAGCACTTCGGACTCACCCCTTACCTGCGGGCTTTCATCTCGTAGGTTGAGTTATTCGTGGTACAGGTTTGATGCATTCCAGACAGGCTGCGGCGTTATCCCTTGGACAGGACTCGGATCCATTAGATTGCATCAGTGTCGCATACAGTGTCTTTGTGAGTTATTAAGTCTTCTGCTGTGCTATTTATTGATATTGTTGGGCCTTGGGCCGGTTATGATGTTATTGATGATCCCGGGTTCGGGTGATATGTTTTATTGTTGGGCCGAAGGCCAGATTTCTGATGTTTATATTTTGGGCTGTTGAGCAAGTTTTCTGTCGTATGCACTGTATGCTGGGCTTGTTTGGTTGGGTCGTTACAGTTCCGGCACGTGTTTACTGTGTATGGTAAATACGGGTCGGGGCGTTTCAAAAAATTTAAAAATATAAAAGAGACCACAAAAAAATATTATATAAAATAATAGTATAAAGAACAATTAATTTATGAAATGAAAAATTAACAAATTAAAAGACATGAAAAATTAAAACATACCTTTGCATCAATTAAACTCATATCTATGCTAATGAGGAAGTTCTATAATTTTTTATTCAAGACTTCCCACAATCTCGAAACTCTAACTTGATTTTTCCATAAATCATTCTCAGGAATCAATTAATCCAAAGCTTTAATATAGGTTTTCCTGCACAAACAAAAAAAATATAAAAATAATTAAAATAGATTGGGAAAATAAAAAGAATATAAAAACAAATATGATGCTTAATTATGAGAGACAAGATAACTTTAATATTATGTCAACATTCATACGTAAACAAATAGAAACAAAACAAAGAAGGAATTAGAGAGAATGAGTGAATTATAGGGAAACTATATCACACACAGACAAAGACTATATCTAGACCTTGTTGTTAGTGTAATATGCCCAAAAGCCAATCAATGGATGATTTTTTGTAGTCATGTATGCACATTAAAGTTATTCCAATAAGTATCGTTTATGAGATAAACGCTTGCACATATTTATAACCCTAGAATATTTTATATTCTTAAATGTCCCTAGTCGATTATTATTATGGATGGGTTGTAATAATAAATTAAGAATAGCGTATGTTGGGAATTTATATGTGATATGAATTCTACATATGGGTACAAGTTAGAGAACTTGTGGACTGGACCGACCCACATAAGAATGCTACATGGAACGTTATATGTTTATCGATAGCGGTTCTTATATGTATTGTCCTTAGACCTGAGATCACCAAGGTTCCCAACATATGAGTCGCATACTTTGATATTACTCTTGGCTATTTCGTAAATGAGTAGACCTTAGTGTAATCATTGGGTATATGATAAATGTGTAGTGGGTTTTGTATGATCCAGAGGGGATTCGTCCAACCCATGTAACGGGTATATTATCGGATGGTTTCTTGATAGAGTTGAACCGTAAATGCATGGCCATGCTCGGATTATGATATGGTGATATCACAGGTATCCGTTTTACGCGGATAACTCGAGGATCAAGAAACCGAGATTGAACATATGCGAGATTGACATATTCCATGTCTCGTGTTTAATCTTGATAATGGGACGAAGGGACGATGACATGTTTGCGAGGCATATGAATCAGTACTGATCTTGTCGTTCGGGTAGCAATGATGTATTGCTAGACGCCGCTCTTTGCTTATAATTGTAAATGAGTTTACAATTATTGCCGGACGTTACAAGTGCCTACAGGGTCACACACTTAGAGCCGTTGATCCGAACTGGTGGTTGAACCAGGTATTTGGGCTTGTGGTTGGACCATGGTTGGACCGTGGTTGTACTATGGTCGTCTTGGGCTGGTTTGGTTCACTAAATGTCTGATTTATTGAACCATAATTAGTGCCATGTGATGTGTAATCCCACCAAGAGTTAGTGGAGACATGATTAGCTAAAAGCTAATCATGTTGGCCAAAGGTGTTGGCCACTTTGTCCCTTGCTTTTGTGAGTGGGATTAGACTAAGCATAATCTGATTATGCTTGTGTCTTCTTCACTTTTTAAGTCTGAAAATTTTCAGAGGATTGAGCCTTGAGAGTGTCTTGAGAGTTCTTGAGAGTTTCAGACCATACACACCTTCTTTGAGAAAGAAGAAAATACCACAAACTCTAGCTTCCGAAACCTGCTGCTAGCACATCAGTTCGGGGGTGCTCGGGTTGGTAATCGTGTGACGATTCCAACTAGTTATCACGGTTCGTGTGGATATCATAGAGGGGCGGGATTGCTATCCGGCTCTTGCTGATTCAGATCATCAGTTGGGTGAAAGACCTCAACCGAACCAGGTATGTTTTTCTATAACTCGGTTTACTCTGTTTTACATGGATCCTCCATGAGTACCGGGATTTTCGCTGCGCATTTAGTTGCATTTGATTGTCAAATTGCATGACCCGGATGCTTACACTTGTGTAGTGCAAAAATAAAATAAAGAAGGAGTAAAAGGAAATGAATGAATGATAGAGAAACTGTATCACATACAGGGACTATTATTTTACATACACAAACAGAGACTGTATCTGTATTTATAGAGAGATGATGGGATTTTTTAAGAGATGCACGATAAAAAAAATGATTAAAGGTTAGTTGAGTATAATATAATTCTTATCAGATAACAATAATAGAGTAAATCACATAATATATATATAACAATCTTTGCGTGTGAATTTTCTTTTGAACAATTTGGGTGTGACTGGAATTCTTTTTAAAAGAATATAATTAAGATCAGATTCATTAATTTAAATAAAAAGAGTTTTATCCTTTTCTTTATCGATTAGAAACTCTGGTTATCAGTCTAATGGAGAAAATATATATAACACCAATATCTACGTGTGAATTTTCTTTTGAAAAATTTGGGTATGTCTGAAATTCTTTTTAAAAGAGTATAATTAAGATCAGGTTATCAGTACCAATCTTGCGTGTGAATTTTCATTTGAACAATTTGAGTGTGATTGGAATTCTTTTTAAAAGAGTATAATAGATCAGGTTACTTTATTATAATTATGTTTGTCATTATGGCCAATCAAACTACACCTACAACCCTCCAGATGGCAATAAAGGAAGAACCCAAAGGCTCCACATGGCAATAAAGCAAGACCCAAAAAATCCTATATGTCAAAACCTGGTGAGGATACAGTTTTAAATATATATAATAGATAGATTGTTGTTGGGCTTTTTTGTAAAAAAAAAAAGAAATTGTCCAGTTCAGGTCAGATTTTGGGCGGGTTTTTTGAGTATCCTTTGGGTTTCGAGTCGGTTGGGTAAAGATTCGAGTTGGTAACATGCGGAGCCTACAAAGACACATGGATTTGACATATCCACCCAACCCTCTAAAATGACGTCGTTTTGGCACGCAACTACGTCATTTTAAAACACCTCCAAAACTTCAAATCCGGGCAGCCCGCCACGTCAGCAGGTACCTGACCAGGGGATCGCAATTGGTCTGCCCAAAGAAAGTCGGAATACATGACCGGCCAAACAAAAAGTAAAACACAAAATATGGGGCCTGTAAAACCCGAAAATCTTGTATGACATCTCTGAAACATAAGATTGAGGGCATTCTAGGCAGCTAATATTTTCTGAATTTCATTAGCTAGTTCTTCTTGGTGATAGATTGTGCACATTGGTACATTAGATGGATTTCGATCATTTATAAATAGTTCCCCTTGAACTATAATGTTATCATATTAATCAAAGGGAAAAAAAAGTTTTATCAATATCATCTTTGAATCTCTTATGACAATTCTTTTGTTGCTTCCTCTTGAGTGTAAAGCTACCTTTGGCAATAAAATGATGAGCAAGTTTTTTTTTTTCTTCATCCCAGCTGGTCTCAAGGATGCTCCCATAGATCTTTTGTTGGAGAAGACATATATGATGCCAGAATTGGAAAAGGCATGCCTGACCTTTGATCAACCTTGTTCGGTTTTATGGTAACCACCTTTACATTTTTGTGCTAGACAGATCCAATATCTAGGTGACAGCAGTATAAAAGTAGACTTCTATGAGCACCCCTATGCGGAAAACTAAGATCTTCAAGTAGTTTTATTTCCTCCTAGTCTACTAGGTTAGTATGTTTTTTACTTTTAAGAAGGGTGGGAAGCTGGATGATTATGATAACTTCGTAGCTGCATCCTGAACGATGTGTTGTTTCTGTTACTTGCATGATTCAGAATATTTGCCAAATTTTTATTCACACAAAACAGTCTCATTGAATGCTCTTGTTTATGTGAGGTTCTCTCTAGGATAGGCATGAGCTTGAAAACTTTTCTTTTAGCCACATAAACATGGAAAATGGAATGAAACAAGTTCGATCTTTGATTAACATTGAGATATCGGATGGTATTTTTTTTCTGCTTGTTGTCTACAAGAATTTGGGATTCGTCCATTCAATGTTGGCTGTATTCTCTTCAACATATGTTTTTTTAATGATGAAGTACAAAAGCAGTGCTAGCGGAGCATTAACCAAATGATGACAAATGATGACGATAATTCGATGCTTTATTATTATTGCATCGTGATGTAGATAAAAGATTACAACAATTAAAATAGGACAATCTTAATCTTTGTATTTTTATATTTTGTATATTTATTTGGTCTCAGTGCAAGCAAATGAAAAATTGGAAGTTATCATTTATTAAAAATTGTTACCAAAATAATTGGTCCCGGTTTCCTCTAATTTTCTCTCTCCTTCACCTAGGTTTTTCACTAGGTCTCCTCAGGGTTTGGACAGTGATACAAATGACTTATCTGGGTTTTCATCTCATCTATATGAGTTTTTTTTCGGATGAAAGCCTTTTTTCATCCTTGTATTAGACCATAAAGTTGAAAGTCATCCTTGTATTGGTTTTGGTCTGTTTTCATCCCTCTGTCCATGGGTTTTAGCTTGTTTTCATCCCTCTAAATAGGCAAAAAAGGCGAACACAAGGATGAAAATAAGACAAACTTCATAAATAGAGGGATCAAAACAAGTCAAAATCTAATAGAGGGATGACTTTTAACTTTGAAGTCTAATACAAGGATGAAAAAACACTTTATTCCGCATTTTCATATTTTTATGGCTTTTCACATGTCTTCCGTGTTTTAGTTTCGTACGTACTCGCTTATTTTCTGTCTTTTGTTTTTTTTTCTATTTTCTTATTTTTTCTTGTCTTTTGTTGTCGTGTCTCTTTTAGGGTTTCGCCTTGCCCAGATAGCCACCGTTTTTTGTCTTTCGTCTTCCTTGTGGGAGTTGCGTCTGTGTCATTCTCCCTTATTTTCCTGTGTTTATTTCTCCCTTCTGCATGACCTTTATTTCGTTTTCTATCTTTGTTTTTTTTTTGTTTTGGCCTTCCTGTATTTCCTCTAATACAAGATCTATCTTCACTCTTACAGGTGTCTCTAGTGGTGGTAATTGAAGGGTATTCCTTTGTGGCTAGCCTGCTTTGGTGTGCTCTTATTGGTAGAGAGAGACATATATACAACCAATCTGGTAAAGGGACCACTAATCATCAATCATGGAATCTGTGACTGGCAAGGCACCTATAGAACAACAACCACAGACGGTGACAATCCTGAAAGACAGTGTGGATGAGGAGGAGGATGTCTTTGTTCTAGATGAGGTGGATACGAATGCGACAGAATCAAACCGGTTGTGCCTTCTAGCAAGGGTCCTCAGCTCTAAACATGTTAACCCTCTAGCCTTTCCAACCTAATGGGCAAGATGTGGAATCCAACAAGGGAATTGGAGGTGGAGCAGATGGGTCGCAACCCTTTTTTTTCCGGTTCTTTGGGGAAAGGGACAGATATGAGGTCATGGATGCGGAAACCCCTTAGTTTTTTTAGAAGAGATTGGTGGTGCTGAAGGAAATAACGGGGGAAGAAGTTCTTTCGCAAGTAGAGTTGATGGAAGTCCCTCTCTAGATACAAATAACATACCCTTAGACCAAAGGACCTATACTAATGGTTTTTATATAGCGTCAAAGGCTGGTAGTTCCATTGGACTTGATGAGAAGGGGGAGCATGAATGGGGAAAGTTTGTTCGAGCTAGGGTTTATATGCATGTGGAAAAAATGATTAGAAAGACGCTCACCATCAAAACAGGGAAGGGGGAAAAGGTTGACATTACTTTCCGATATAAGGGATTACCAAATTTTTGTTACATTTATGGTGAAAAAGACCACCTGCTCAAAGAATGTGACAAACGAACGGAGGATTTAGATGAGGAGAAACAGATTAATTACGGAGACTGGCTAAGGGCATCTCCCCGCAAACCTTTTAGAATGAAAGCTGAAGCACGCTTGCCATCAAACCGTTTAAGCTATTCTCGATTATACAATCCCATAACTGTACAACCTCGCAGTCCCATACCCGTATAATTACGAAATCGCCCCCTTGTCCATGCTCATTTCGGCATACCGGCGTACACTTCCTGACCTCATTGACCCCCGGGTGTCACAGGCCCACTAGCTTCCACTAGGTTCATCCCCGAACCCCGCACCGTACTAGAGGAGCCTGGAGCTCCGCTACCAACTATAACGTCCGGCTTGTCAACTGTCACTACAGACTAATACGGGACCTTTCCAACATGCTTTGTCCTCACTCGCATGTTTCCGGGGAAAACTTCCCAAGAGGTCACCCATCCCAGAATTGCTCTAAGTCAGGCACGTTTAACTTTGGAGTTCTTATGGAATGAGCACCGAAAAGGTAGGTGCACCTTGTTGATATAGTTAGTAACCATCAAACTATTTAAGCTATTCTCGATTATTGTGAGAACCCGACCCAAAATTAATTGAGCCTTCTCACCTATTCCTTTTCACCTTCTTCCTCGGGTCAATCCCAATGTCAATGGAGTCGCCACCCAAATTTTATTAAGGACATAATTTGGGAAAAACCTTTGTATGACTCCTTTAGGCAACATGATCATAGCAAACCAAAGACATAGGATCGGGGGTTCGTCACGGATGGGAAGGTGTTAGGCACCCATCCATGTTGGGTCGAAATCTTGTGCAATTGAAGAGTACAAGTGTGCCTTGTGCAGGTGTGCAAACGTGGAAAACAAAAGAAAGGGGGAGGAGAAGAAGATTTGGCTTGCATCCCGTTGTAAAATTGAGACTACCTACGTACCCGAGTGCCCGGGGTCAAAGCCACGTAGTTCTAAAGATGGCATCAAGTCGCCACTTATATCATCAAAAGCAACCTCATATAGTCAGCAAAAATCAACCAAGAAGGGTTTAGTGTTACCTCTTGTAGCCCTCCTCTAGCTCCTTGTGTTGGGTTGTGTTCTCCACCCACCTTCTTCCCACTTCTTAGCTCAATGGTTGACCCTCTTCTTGATTCCTCCTTGTTGGACTATTGCTGATGCTCCCCACGAAAATTCTCCAGAGTTTCTGCCTAACAATATATTCCTAAACTTGGAGAGGCAGAGTTTCTCCAAGCAACAAAGCTTATGAGTGTGTATGTGAAGAATATTGTGTATCCCTTGAAATGTGTGTGAGGGGTCCAATTTATAGTGTTCTGGGAAGCCTAGGGGCGCGGACCTGCAGAGTGGTGAGGATTATGCCCGAAAATCTGGTCCAAAACCGCGTAGGATCGAATTAGAAACAAAAATCGGGAAAATCGGAGATTCTAGGCCCTGATGACTGCCATGGCCGGCGGTCATCTGCTGGATGACCGCCAGGGCCTGCGGTCATGTGTGGATGTCCGCCGGCACCCGGCGATCGTCGCGAGAGGACCGCCGGTCACCCCGCGTGTCACCCATTCTTTCCTTTTTCGAACCCCAATCCCCCTAATTCAACTCTGATTTGATCCTACCGCTTAATCAGCCCCTAATCAACCCCTAATCAACCCAAAATTACTCCATTACTTGATTATTACTCCTATAAATTATTCCATAACTGATTGAATACACATTAACACCCATTTTGAGCAAAATCATACCAAAAAAATAAAATCTAATTAAGAGATGATTTAACTCTGATTTTTCACGAAAATTAGAGCTAAAATTAACCTGCAAAAAATGTGTTAATGGGCTTATTAAACTCAGGAGAATTCTCATTTCATTAACTTGGGCCTCTAACTTTATTCCTAACCCAAAAATAAATCATCTCATCATAATTGGATTGAAACTAAATAAGAAAACCCAAATAATAAAATAAAATATATTTAAGTTTAATAAACCTTAATATATATTTTATCCTAAGATTAAATCATCTCATTAATCCTAGAGTTCGAACACATATAGGTTTTTAAATTATCAAAATACATTAATTCTTCTAAATTAAATTTTTATTATGCCTTAACCTAGGATTAAATCATCTCATTAATCTTAAGTTCAAACATGTTCGAAATCCAATTTTAGTAGAAAATACATGGGTCAAATTTGGGTGTTCACAATTATACAGTCCCACACCTGTACAACCTTCGAAATCACTTCATTTGAGCAATTCTTAACTATACAGTCCCATACCAATATAATTACAAAATCGCCCCAACTGTGCAGCCCCATCCCTACATAGTCTCAGGATCTCTCCTATTCCGGTGTGGATTCGGTTCATTCATGTGCCCCTCCGTCTATGAGCCTGCTCGAAGCCGCTTCTTGTCCATGCTCATTTCGGCATACCGGCGCACACTTCCCGACCTCATAGACCCCGAGTGTCGCACCTGCAATTCCTACTTTATCTCGCAAGATGATATCTATGGGTGAGGGTCAAGTTCAACTTACAACAAAGACTACCAGTTTACCTCGAAGTTATGACCAAGCAAGGCAGATAGAGGATAATGCATCTCACATTCACCCAACCAATACATTGATACCTACCTTTTCGATGGAGATAGCAGGAGGAGAGGAGACACATGGAAAGAAGAACCAGCTCGCAAAGGGTGAGGGAGGAAGAGAGAAGGGGTCCAAAGCTAAAAGTATCAGGGGGACACAAAATGAAAGGCACGATCCACTGAGGACCGTGGGTGGTTCAGAGGAGGATGGCTGGAGAGTTTCAGAAGATGGCGAACAGGTGACCCAGTCTACTGATGCAATATTTGAGGCGGGGTGACTACGGGATTATTAGCTGGCCATAGATGGAAACGTTTGGCGAGGAAGGAAAGTGATAAGTAGAGGAGCAAAAAAATGGAGGAGCTTGATAAAAAAAAGGAGTGGGGAGAGGAGGGAGAGGAGATGGAGCGAGGAGGTGTAAGGAAGAAGGTCAGAAGTTCTAAGGAATCTGATAGCAACCATAATCCGGCGGGAGAGGCGGAGACTACGGGGCAGTCCCACTAGGCGCAATGAGAATCCTCTCCTGGAGCTGCCGCGGGCTCGGGAATCTGCAAGCAGAGTGCAACTTAATCAAGCAATTCCAGCTTGATTCTCCCAACCTAGTCTTTCTCTCAGAAACAAAGTTGAAGACCGATGAATTTAATAGGTTAAATGGTAGGCTTAGGTTTTCAAATTTGTTGGTTGTGGACTGTGATGGCTCAAGAATGAAGGAAGAGGGGGGTTGGCTAAAATATGGAAGGATGTGTGGGAGGTATCCCTATGTAGTATGTCACTCCATCATGTAGACGTGACAGTTCGGATTGGAGATGGAGATACTGAAGAGTGACGGTTTACAGGCATATACGGGTGGCCCGAAAATCAAAACAAGCACTAAACCTGGCACCTCATGCGATTGCTGCACGCACAACGAAAATATCCTGACTAATGTTAGGTGATTTCAATAAGTATACTAATGAGAAAAAGGGTGGACGAACACGTGAATTTAAATATACATTTAAATATATGGCAGATTTCAATGATGTGATTTGATGAGTAAGCATTTTGCACTCATTTCACGGATCATTTCAATGGTTTTTAGCTTGTAAAATATCATTTATTTTATTAATCCATCTTGTTTTAGTGTTTTTCTCCCGTTTATCTTTATATTTCCTTTTTTTTTTTAGGTTTTAATATTTTTTTAGAATTTAGAAATAAAAGCTTGATTTTTCGAACAAGATGTGCAGTTCTAGTATGGGCTGCCCATGTGAACTGTTTTAGCATGGGCACCCTATGGACATGTGGCAAGACAAGATAAAGCCTCCCTGAAATTGGGCCCAAGGTTCCTTACAAGAACAACCCAGGATCATGATGGACCCATTCATGGTGGCCCAAAGCCTATTGTCATGAAGAAAAGAAGAAGGAAGCAAAAGCCCAACATGAGGGCATGGTTGTTCACATGAAAGCTCATCCATTTGCTTCCAAAGTGCATTTGATTTAGCTGATGTCATCCAAGACTTGGTCCAGGAGCATGTGGCTTCATTTTCATGAAGCAAGCTCCAACTCACGTTGCATGGAAAAGTGGAGGGAATGAGGTTGTTCTATTGGCTAATTTTGGAGGAAAGAAGTGGTCCACCACTTCCTATTTTTGGCGCGAAGTGGGGAGGCCATACATGCTCCTCCTTTGTCTCTTTTGGAACATAATTTCCAGCCACACATCCTACTCTCCCTTCACTATATAAAGGACCACACTAGAAGATAAATGCATCAAGTCTTCTAGTATCAATTCACTCGGCAAAACACATTAGTAGCTACGAAACTTGTACTTTCTTTTCCTTTGTAATTCAAGCATATTTAGCTCTACCTTTTGGAAGTTTCTTAGCTTGGGATTTGTCTCTTTTTGTTCAAGGTTGGCTCCAATATACTTGTAAGTTTCTTCATTGAATTAATCATGATGATTTATTTCCAAGTTCTTGTTATTTTCTTTAAAGCTATGTCTTGCTAAATTTGTAATCTAGGATTAGGGGATGAACTTGTTAATGTTTCCATGCTCATTTAAATAAAGAATTATTTTTCGTTTTTATTCTTCTTTAATTCGGTTTATGAACCTTCACTATGTTAGTTGCTTGATCACCAATTAGCATAAATTTATAATAGGCGAACGTTAAGTGACAGCGTCGTTTACCTATAGAAAAACATAAACCGGGCTATAAAAACCGACCTCGAGGAGGCGTGCTTTTTATTGGAGATTAAGTAGGTAAATTTCTTAATGCTCTTAGTTTATTTCATCATTGGCAAATGGATAGTGGACGTAAACTAGGAAGGGGTTTTACGGCACTACGAGAGTAGGCTATCGATTTAGTTTAGATTTACTGTTTCTTTTAAAGAAGTTTATTTTCAGATTTAATTCACAGATTTTTTATAGGTTAGCTGTGTGGTGACAGAATATGGTTTGGTTATGCGTAGCTTAATTGCATGGAAATGTTGGGAAGGAATTCCCCAAAGTCCTAGATGATTAATATTATCGAATTTTAATCGTTTCAATTTGCTTTAGTTTTTTTCAATTCAAAGACCAATCTTCAACATTAATTATTTTTCTAGATAATCATAAATTGCTCGGTTAGATAGTACTTAGCAAAGATCCCTGTGAGATGACCTTGGTACTATAACACCCTGTATACTTGTAGGAATCTATCAAGTTTTTGGCGCCGTTGCCGGGGATCGACGTTAATATTATTTAACTTTGTGATTAGGTTAATCTAGATTTTTTCTTTTTCATTTTCTTTTTCACCCGTTTGGGTAGTTTTTCTTCTGTTTTTCCTTCAGGTTTCTTCAAGTTTTACTGAAGGAGAGATGGAGGGACACGTAAGTCGCATCATTGAGGAGATCGAGGGAGTCCAATACAGACCTCGGCATAGACCAGTCCGGGAGTTCTCTATCCCCGATGCAACTCTTGCACATCCAGTGTGGTCTGCCCAACAGTGCAGGCAAATAACTTTGAGCTGAAGCCGGCCCTTATAAAAATGGTCCAGCAAGATCCCTTCGGGGGCTCCTCTATTGAAGATCCAAATCAGCATCTACAAGATTTCTTGGAAATCCGTGATACCATTAAAGTGAATGGAGCCTCCGAAGATGCTATTAAACTATGCCTTTTTCCTTTCTCACTCAAGGAAAAGGCAAAGGTGTGGCTGACCGTACAACCTCCTGGAACATTTGCTATATGGGCAGCCCTATCCCAGGCTTTTTTGAAGAAATTTTTCCCACCCAGCAAAGGCATGACACTCAGAAACAACATCGTGGGCTTTAAAAAGAAGGCTGATGAATCATTCTACGATACATGGGAAAGATTCAAAGATGCATTAGGAAGATGCCCGCAGCATGGCCTTCCTAACTGGCTGATTGTGGAAAAATTTTACGCAGGCTTGTGTGAGTCCCTCCGTGCACACGTTGATGCTGCAGCCGGTGGTGTTGCTTTAGCCAAAGATGCTGAGGATGTGTACAATCTATTCGAGCACATCACCAGCAACAAATTTGAGTGGCTAGCCGAGGCACCAGGCAAAAAACCAGTCGGGGTTCTTGAACTTAACGCGATCAACTTATTGAACGCCAAGATGGATGCTCTCATGAAGATGAATGGGAAAGGGCATTCCCATTCTTGTGCTAGATGTGAAGGGAGTTATTCAAAAAAGCCCAGCTGAGGGAGGCTATGAGGAACCATACCAGGAGCAAGTTAGTTACCAGAGAGTCCAGAGGGATCCTTACTCAAACACCTTCAAGCCAGGTTGGGGAGACCATCCTAACTTTTCCTGGAATCCTCAGCAGCCCAACCAGTGTCCAAATGCAAGGGGTCCTCCCGGATTCCCTCCTAAACAACCTCAACAGCCGTACCAATAGGCTCCTAAAGACGACATCCAGTCGTTCATGACAAATTTCATGAAGCAACAACAACAATTCATGGAGGAGCAGCGTCGAGTAGTTAAAGGGCCTTTTGATGAGATTAACAATCTCAAGTGTCAGATTGCACAAGCAGGCCCCAATCAGGGAAATCCCAGCAAACTACCGGGCAAACCGGAGGTTAACCCCAACGCTCAATGTAACGCAATCACTCTTAGGAGTGGTACTCAATATGAAGAGCGAAAACCACCTCCAGCACCGGTAGAAGAACCAGAGCATGGCCAGGCCATGCAAAAAGACAAGCCTACGGAGCATAAGCAGACTGTGCAAGCTGAAAAAGGGAAGACGAAGAAGGATGAAGTTAAGGCCTATGTTCCGCCAATTCCCTTTCGTCAAAGGCTAAACCCACTGGTCCATGACATGAAGTTTGGTCATTTCCTGGAGATTATGAAGAAGCTCTACATTAACATTCCATTCATCGAGGCCGTGTTCCAAATGCCCGCTTACGCTTAATTCTTAAAGGACCTCTTGTCCAATAAGATTAAGTTGATTGATTATGGGATAGTGGCCCTAACGGGAGAATTTAACGCCGTCATTCAAAACAAACTTCCAGATCCCGGGATGTTCACTATCCCCTGCGACATAGGGAAGGTTCGCATCCAAAGAGAACTTTGCGATGTTGGCGCAAGTGTTAGTGTGATCCCTTTGTCAATTAGCAAGCAACTTAAATTAGGGGATCTGAAACCTACTGCTATGTCACTCCACCTAGCAGATAGGTCGGTCAAGTACCTACTGGGAATTTTGGAAGATGTTCCTATCAAAATTGGGAACTTCTTTATCCCGGTTGATTTCGTGGTCCTCGACACGGAGGTAGATCACCACGTACCCATCATCCTGGGACAACCCTTTTTGGCAACTGCTGGTGCCATTATTGATGTCAAGGGTGGAAAGCTCTCACTTGAAGTCGGCTCTGAAAAGATCTGCTTTGATGTTGATGAAGTAATTCGTAAAGGAGTACAGGACGATTCATGCTATCGACTTGACTTAGGAGAGATAGCAGTTGACGAAAGCTTTGTACAGGCAGGATGTGCAGATCCTCTGTTTGTAACAGCCCGGGTAATTTTTCGCATTTTTACCAGTACCATAAAAATTTATTTTACCGTATTTACCATTAAAATTAATCTTAGGTAATTAATTTATGGTAACTCGTGCACCAGATTCCGAAACCGAGCCCTGTCCCACATTCGGGATTTTTTTCGGATTTTTTGGGCCAAAGTTGGAATTTTTAGGGTCCAGGAATCTTCAGAAAAGTCAGGTTTATCCTCGAGTTAACGGACCAGAAATAAAGGTAAAGGGGTATATTAGTTATTTTCTGGTCCGGACGGGACACGTTTCACATGCTGCACAACAATGAGGCAGCCACCGCCTTTTTCCTATGAAGCCTGTGAGCGGATTGTGCCACCCGTGCCTCATCAGTGTTTTTGCTCGTGCTTCACCAGTCTTGCATGTCTACCTGTGCCTTCATCTGCTTCCAGTGCACCACATCACCTCTTCTCCTTCCCGTAAACACTCGCAACCTAGCTCTCTTCCCTGCATTTCTCTGCAAACCCAGTACATCCACAAACCCAACCTGCACAAGAAAAAAAAAAAAGAAACCAACACACACCCACACACCAAGCCAAGACGACACCGTTTTGGTAGCAACCCCATCTTCCCCTCCTCTCTTCTTTTTCTCCTCCTTCTCCCTCGACCGACCACCACCGTGAGCCACCACCCACATCACTTCGCCACCACCTGCACCTCTCCTATCCCCTCCCTCACGCGCGCCCTCCTCTTCTCCCTTCCTGTCACCACCATCGTCGCCTCTGCTCTACTACGAACCGCCACCGTTCGAGCGAAGACCCGAGCCCACAGCCGTGCCGACGTCTCCTCCGTTCCGTGTCTGCAGACACCGATGCCGCCTCCTCCGTTCCGTGTCTGCCGACACCGACGCCGCCTCCTCCTCGTTCCGGTCGCGCCTCTTCCTCCTCGCGCCGCATCTCGTTGTGCCCCGATCTGTCCGTGCCGCCTCATCGTACGCCACTTGCAACTCACCAAGGTGAGCAACCCGTTTCGCTTGGAGTGACGGGCCGGTCGACCCGTAGACCCGGATACCATGTGGGTTGAGTCTCACGGGCTGTAGTGAGCTGAGTGGGTTGACATGTGATTGGGCTGGGCGGGCTGCGCGACTGGGCCTCCTGCATGGGCCTGTACCTGGTTCCTATTTGGGGCCTGGGTTGGGTTCTAAGTAGTAGGCCTGGGCTGACACTATTTAGCCCAGCCCAGTTTAAAAAAAGAAAAAAGAATATAATTCTGGAAATAAAATTTAGGAAAATATACAATCTGGAAAATACATTTTGGTAAATATAAATTTATGGGAAATATTTTTGGAAGAGTATATACTTAAGAAAATAATTGGAAAAGGTATTATCAAGATAATAAAATACAGAAATAATATCCGGATATAAGCATAGTATGGTATTTTGACACTTGAAAATAAATGGTGAATTATGATGATAATGGTAATAACCCGGGGAAGTAACCGAGACGAGTTTGTATTTAATTTACGGTATACAGTATTAGCATAGCATCTGCATAACGTCTTATATGTGCATATTATTTGTTTGATATAGGAGTAGATAACGAGCCGATACCTGAGGAACTGGACTTGAAGTCTGCGGGGCATTTCCAAAATTGATAATCGGCTAAGGTGAGGATGGATAACCTTTGATATGTGCCCGTAATACTGTATGTGATTTTGTTGTTTGATTGAACTGCTGTGATGAACATTGTTAGTTATTTGATTGCTATGGTTACAGTTGTTGTTGTTGTTGGACTATGTTGTAGGTCTTGTGGATATTGTGAGTAATTGTTGAACTGTTAAATGTGAATAATTGGTGATATGAGATTGTTGATTGGTTGAGTCTGTGGAATAACCAGAGATATTAGGAAGTTGGATAATTGAGGATAGGGTATTGGAATTGGAATTGAACTTGAGATGATGATTTAATTGTCACGTGGAAGTAGTGGTACGACTAGATGGTTAGAGGCTAGTTCTGTGGTGTCATGGCCGGTTTGGTTTGGATATTGGGGATGTTGATCCCCGGATGATTTGGATATTGGGATGTTGATCCCTGATTGGTTGGTATTGGGATGTTGATTCCGGATTGTGTTTTGGCTTGGCTCAGTCATGCTTTGGTAGATTCTTTGTGTTGTCTTGCCTGTAATTAATTCGAAAGTATTGTGGTTGCCTGCATATATCTGTTTATCCATTGTCGGTGAGCCCTTCGGACTCACCCCTCGCCTGCGGGGTTTCATCCCGTGGGTTAAGTTGTTTCATAGTTTAGGTACGACGTACGATGGCTGTTGCTTTCTTCTCCACCTGACTCCAGATCCATACCCCGCTGCATGCGCATAGAGTCTTCCGCTGCTGTTCTCTTGCATATGATGCTGTATTATAATTCCACTGCTGTGATTGCTTGTTCATATGACTTTGAGGCTGTTTGTCACTCGGCCTCTGTTGCTTGCTCTTTTCTCTATTGTCATATATTGTGAGCTGTGGATTGCTGAATAATGGTCCCCGTGTTGGGTTACGATTGCTGTATTTGTTTTCCAGTTGTATATATGGGTTGATGTACTGTATTCCGTATCAATAAGAATAGTTTCGGCACGTGTTTACTGTATCTGGTAAATACGGGTCGGGGCGCTTCATTTTGGTAATGGAGCAAGCTGTAGGTCATTAGGGACATAACTGTGATTGCATGATTGTTTGTCTGTGCATAAAGTCTGTCATGACATGATATAATATGCATGCATATACATTCTCATATAGGTAAGACGAATGGATCCGGTTGGAGGGAATTAGCATGCTGGAGGTCACTTAGATGACGATCAGGTATCGGTGGATCAACCGCAGCAAGTTGCGGGAGGTCCAGAACATCCTCCGATTATTCCTTTGGGAGACCCTACGCAGAAGTTAAACGTGGTAACTCAGATTCTGCAAAGGCAAGATGCCAGAGATGCTCGTATCGATGCTGTGGAAGCTCAAGAACAGGAAAACCAGGAACTAGTCGAGGATCCAGTGTATATAAAGTTGGAGAAGCTCGGGGCAGAGATTTTTACCGGTATTACTACACCACAGGATGCTGATCAGTGGCTCAGACAGATGAATAGGGTTATGCTGAAGCTGACGTGCAGGAATGACAAGTGGGCCAGATATGCCGCTGCCATGTTCAGAGGAGATGCCGTTGATTGGTGGGAGTCTACAACTAGGGACCTACCGACACCTATCACTATGCCATGGAATCAGTTCATGGAGATGTTCCGAAGGAAGTTTGTTTCTGAGGCGTACCCGAACCAGCTGAGACGAGAGTTTTTGGGACTGCAACAGGGGGCAGAACAGACGGTCAATGAGTATGAGATCAAGTTCAATCGCCTGTCCATCTACGCCAGTGAGTTTGTATCTACTCCGGAGGCCAAATGTAAACATTTCTGGGATGGTCTTCGTTCTGGTATCCAGACAGTCATGGGGTGCAAGGTTTATGAGACTTACCAGGACATACTATCAGATGCCTTGAGAGCCGAGATTATCTGATTGGGCAATGAGAGAGAGAAACAGGAGATCCGTAAGAGACAAGCTGCACAGAGTTCTAGGGGACAGAACAAGAGGTTCCAGACACCAGCGAACCGGTCAGGATATGGACAGAGCCGATTCATGCCAGTAAGTCAGGGACGTGGATGGAACAACAATGCCTATAATAACCGAGGCAGTTCTTGGACTCAGTCTGGAGGGACTTCATCTTGGAATACTCGCTCGAGACCTCCTCTGTCTCAGGTGAGGTGCTGTGAGTGTGACGAAGTTGGGCACTACCGATATTCTTGTCCCAAGTTGGGAAGATCTGGAGGTACGACACCTGCTCAGATAGTGCAAGCTTCAGTTGTCAGTATTCCTAGTGGTTCTGGAGTTGGCCGAGGCCGAGGACGTGGAGCTGTTCCTGATAGAACCCAGTCAACCATGAATCAGAGTGCAGTAGTGCCAAGAGCATTTGTGATCACTACTGATGAGGATCCAGAGAATGCCGATGTCATAGCAGGTACTTTTACAGTCTTTGGTACCATTGCTTATACTTTGATTGATCCTGGTGCTACGCATTCATTTGTCGCGCAAAGTTTTGCAACACAACATAACTGTACGGAAGAGAGTTTAACTTGTCCGATGAGAGTTAGGTTACCTGCGGGTATAGTGGTCAGGTTAACCCATGTGTGCAGAGACGTTTCGCTTTCGTACGATAGTGAGGTTTTTCTTGCACGGTTGGTTATGATGAACATGGGAGGTTTCGATATCTTCTTGGGGATGGATTGATTGTCCAAGTACAGTGTTATGGTGAACTGTCGAACCAAGGAAGTGCTGTTGACATCCGATGGTGGGCGACAGGTTTTGTTGGCAAGTATTGGGAGAGCTGCTGCTACCTGTAGTATCTCTGCTAATCAAGATTTCGGGATGAAGCTGCTTGGTCCAGATGCTTTGTTGACTCATGTCAAGGGTGGAGAAGAAGTTCAGATGCAAGTCTTGGGGGACATCATAGTTGTGAAGGAGTTTCCAGATGTGTTTCCGGAGGATCTACCGGGATTACCACCTGATAGGGAAGTTGAGTACACCATCGACCTGATGCCATGAGTGACACCTATCTCGATGGCACCATATCGGATGGCACCGACAGAACTCCAGGAGTTGAAGAAACAGTTAGATGAGCTGCTTGAGAAGGGATTTATCAGACCTAGTACATCATCCTGGGGATCACCAGTGCTGTTTGTTAAGAAAAAAGATGGCAGTTTGAGAATATGTGTGGACTACCGACAGCTGAACAAAGTGACTGTGAAGAACAAGTACCCGCTTCCCAGGATTGATGACCTTTTTGATCAGTTATAAAGAGCTACTGTATTTTTCAAGAATGATCTTCGGTCTGGCTACCATCAAGTCAAGATCGCAGAGAAAGACATACTGAAGACAGCCTTCCGTACTCGGTATGGACATTTTGAGCTCACAATGGTTCCTTTCGGCTTGACCAATGCACCTGCAGTTTTCATGTGCTTGATGCACTTGGTCCTGAACGAGTTCTTGGACAAGTTTGTGGTAGTCTTCATCGACGATATTTTGATATACTCCAAGAGCAGGGAAGAACATGAAGAACACCTGAGGGTAGTACTACAGCGGCTGCGGGAGAAACAGTTGTATGCCAAGTTCAGCAAGTGCGAGTTTTGGCTCGAAGAGGTTGCATTCCTTGGACATGTTGTATCCGGGGATGGGATTAAGGTTGACCCTGCCAAAATAAAAGCTGTTCTAGAATGGGAGCCACCCAAGACGGTACCCGAAGTCAGAAATTTTCATGGCCTTGCAGGGTATTACCGGAGATTCATCGAGGGTTTTTCCTTGATAGCCAGTCCTATGACCAAGCTATTAAGGAAAGAAAAAGCCTTTGTATGGAGTGAAGCCTGCCAGAAGAGTTTTGATGAATTGAAGAAGAAGTTGACATCAGCGCCAGTTTTGACAGTACCTAAGCCAGGAGTGGAGTACGTGCTAGTGATGCTTCAGGTCTTGGTTTGGGGGCAACTCTGATGTAAGAGGGCCGAGTGATTGTTTATGCTTCGAGACAGTTGAGGCCACATGAGAAGAACTACCCGACACATGATCTAGAGATGGCCGCAGTGATCTTTGCTTTGAAGATTTGGCGACATTACCTGTTCGGAGAGAGATGCCGGATTTTCACAGATCATAAGAGTCTCAAGTACATCATGACTCAGAAGGAACTTAACCTACGACAGAGACGTTAGGTTGAGTTGTTGAATGATTATGATTGTACTATAGAGTATCACCCTGGAAAAGCTAATGTTGTAGTAGATGCTCTGAGCCGGAGACAACCAGAAGATGCTTCCAGGACCTACTCGATGTCCTCTCTTATCGAGTTAAGGAAGATGGGAGTTGATTTGTCAGTTGATGAGACAGGAGCCTTGTTGACCCACATTGAAGTCAAGTCTAACCTGAGAGGCTGGATTGTGGAACTACAAGATGGAGATCCCGACTTGATCAAGCTAAAGGAAGCAGTCCGCAGTGGAAAAGAAGACAAGTTTCACATAGCTGAGGATAGTGCATTGATGCTGGGGAAATGTCTATGTGTACCCAGTGTTGGTGACCTGTGCAGTCAGATTTTGGAAGAAGGACATATGACGCCGTATGCTATGCACCCTGGAAGCACCAAAATGTATCAGAATTTGAGGAGTCATTTTTGGTGGCCACATATGAAGAAAGATGTAGCCGAGTATGTTGCTAAGTGTATCACCTGCCAGCAAGTGAAAGCCGAGCATTAGGCTCCAGTAGGAAAATTGAGATCTTTGACAGTGCCAGAGTGGAAGTGGGAGATGATCACTAAGGATTTTGTGGTCGGACTACCGTTGACTCGGATAAAACATGATGCCTTCTGGGTTATTGTTGACCGACTTACAAAATCAGCTCATTTTCTCCCCATCCGACAGACAGATACCCTGGATAAGTTGGCAAAATAGTGTGTTGCTGAGATTGTGAGACTGCACGGGATCCCTAAGTCCATAGTCTTGGACAGAGATCTGAGATTCACATCACGGTTTTGGAAGAGTCTGCAAGCAGCTTTGGGTACGAAGCTGAGTTTCAGTACCGCGTTTCATCCTCAGACAGACGGACAGTCAGAAAGGACTATTCAGACGCTAGAAGACATGCTAAGGGCTTATGCTCTTAATTTTAGCGGGAGTTGGGATCAGTATTTGTCCTTAGCGGAGTTCGCCTACAACAACAGTTTCCGCTCCAGTATCGGCATGCCACCGTTTGAAGCTCTTTATGGAAGGAAGTGCTGAAGTCCAGTATGTTGGAATGAAGAAGGTCTCCGTTTGATTGTGGGTCCGGATTTGGTTAAGCAGACAGTTGATAAGATTCAGGTAGTTAAGCAGAGTATGAGAGCAGCACAGGACTGACAGAAGAGTTATGCTGATAAGCATCGTCGTGAGAAGGAGTACCAGGTGGGAGAAAGAGTTTTCCTTCGAGTTGCACCATGGAAAGGAGTTATCAGATTCGGGAAAAGAGGAAAGCTGAGTCCCAAGTATATCGAACCGTATGAGATCGTGGAAAGGGTTGGACCCTTGGCGTACAGATTATCTTTACCAGAGGAGTTGTCACTTATTCATGATGTGTTCCATGTTTCCATGTTGAGGAGGTACAGATCAGACCCGAGTCACATGGTTACTACAGCAGATGTTGAGGTCGCAGAGGATCTTACGTATACAGAGTTGCCAGAGCAGATTCTTGCCCAAAAGGTCAGACAGTTGAGAAACCGTGTCATACCGATGGTAATGGTTAAGTGGAGCAAGCACTCTGCGAACGAGTCTACAGGGGAAGTTGAGGAGCACATGCGTTCTCAGTATCCGCACCTGTTTTCAGCATCAGAATGAATTTCGGGGACGAAATTCTTTTAAGGTGGGTAGGATGTAACAGCCCGGGTAATTTTTCGCATTTTTACCAGTACCGTAAAAAGTTATTTTACCGTATTTACCATTAAAATTAATCTTTGGTAATTAATTTATGGTAACTCGTGCTCGAAACCGAGTCCTGTCCCACATTCGGGATTTTTCTGCGGATTTTTCGGACCAAAGTTGGAAATTTTTTGGTCCAGGAATCTTCAGAAAAGTCAGGTTTATCCTCGAGTTAACGGACCAGAAATAAAGGTAAGGGGGTATACTAGTTATTTTCTGGTTCGGACGAGACATGCTTCACATGCTACATAGCAATGAGGCGGCCGCCGCCTTTTTCCTGTGAAGCCTGTGAGCGGATTGTGCCACCCGTGCCTCATCAGTGTTTTTTCTCGTGCTTCACCAGTCTTGCATGTCTGCCTGTGCCTTCATCTGCTTCTAGTGCACCACATCACCTCTTCTCCTTCCCGTAAATACTCACAACCTAGCTCTCTTCCCTGCATTTCTCTACAAACCCAGTACACCCACAAACCCAACCTGCACAAGAAAAAAAAAGAAGAAGAAACCAACATACACCCACACACCAAGCCAAGATGACACCGTTTTGGCAGCAACCCCATCTTCCCCTCCTCTCTTCTTTTTCTCCTCCTTCTCACGTGACCGACCACCACCGTGAGCCACCACCCACATCACTTCGCCACCACCTGCACCTCTCCTCACCCCTCCCTCGCGCGCCGTCCTCTTCTCCCTGCCTGTCACCACCATCGTCACCTCTGCTCTGCTGCGAACCACCGCCGTTCGAGCGAAAACCCGAGCCCACAGCCATGCCGACGTCTCCTCCGTTCCGTGTCTGCCGACACCGACGCTGCCTCCTCTTCGTTCCGGTCGCGCCTCTTCCTCCTCGCGCCGCATCTCGTCGTGCCCCGATCTGTCCGTGCCGCCTCGTCGTACGCCACCTGCAACTCACCAAGATGAGCGACCCGTTTCGCATGGAGTGACGGGCAAGTCGACCCGTAGACCCGGATGCCATGTGGGTTGAGTCTTACGGGCTGGAGTGAGCTGAGTGGGTTGACATGTGATAGGCCTGGGCGGGCTGCGCGACTGGGCCTCCAGCATCGGCCTGTACCTGGTTCCTATTTGTGGCCTGGGTTGGGTCTAAGTAGTAGGCCTGGGCTGACACTGGTTGGCCCAGCCCAGTTAAAAAAAAAAAAGAATATAATTCTGGAAATAAAATTTAGGAAAATATACAATCTGGAAAATACATTTTCGAAAATATAAAATTATGGGAAATATTTTTGGAAGAGTATATACTTAAGAAAATAATTGGAAAGGGTATTATCAAGATAATAAAATACCGGAATAATATCCTAATATAAGCATAGTATGGTATTTTGACACTTGAAAATAAATGGTGAATTATGATGATAATGAGAATAACTCGGGGAAGTAACCAAGACGAGTTTGTATTTAATTTATGGTATACAATATTAGTATAGCATCTGCATAACATCTTATATGTGCATATTATTTGTTTGATATAGGAGTTGATAACGAGCCGATACCTGAGGTACCGGACTTGGAGTCTGTGGGGCATTTCCAAAATTGATAATCGGCTAAGGTGAGGATGGATAACCTTGGATATGTGCCCGTAATACTGTGTGTGATTTTGTTGTTTGATTGAATTGCTATGATGAACATTGTTAGTTATTTGATTGCTATGGTTACAGTTGTTGCTGTTGTTGGACTATGTTGTAGGTCTTGTGGATATTGTGAGTAATTGTTGAACTGTTAAATGTGAATAATTGGTGATATGAGATTGTTGATTGGTTGAGTCTGTGGAATAAACTGAGATATTAGGAAGTTGGATAATTGAGGATAGGGTATTGGAATTGGAATTGAACTTGAGATGATGATTTAATTGTCACGTGGAAGTAGTGGTACGACTAGATGGTTAGAGGCTAGTTCTGTGGTGTCATGGCCGGTTTGGTTTGGATATTGGGGATGTTGATCCCGGATGATTTGGATATTGGGATGTTGATCCCAGATTGGTTGGTATTGGGATGTTGATCCCGTATGGTGTTTTGGCCTGGCATCCGGAATTAGTTAATAACCAGGTACGACCCTAGCTTGTCCAGTGACAGGGGCCCGGAAGATAAAATTGGTAATAATAATAAATATTCTTTTGGTCTTGGCTCAGTCATGCTTTGGTCGATTCTTTGTGTTTTCTTGCCTGTAATTACTTCGAAAATGTTTTGGTTGCCTGCATATCTCTGTTTATCCTTTGTCCATGAGCACTTCGGACTCACCCCTTGCTTGCGGGGTTTCATCCCGTAGGTTAAGTTGTTTCGTAGTTCAGGTACGACGTACGATGGCTGTTGCTTTCTTCTCCACCTGACTCCGGATCCATACCCCGCTGCATGTGCATAGAGTCTTTCGCTGCTGTTCTGTTGCATATGATGCTGCATTATAATTCCGTTGCTGTGATTGCTTGTTCATATGACTTTGAGGCTATTTGTCACTCTGCCTCTGTTGCTTGCTCTTTTCTCTGTTGTCATATATTGTGAGCTGTAGATTGCTGAATAATGGTCCCCGTGTTGGGTGACGGTTGCTGTATTTGTTTTCCAGTTGTATATACGGGTTGATGTACTGTATTCCCTATCAATAAGAATAGTTTCGGCACGTGTTTACTGTATCTGGTAAATACGGGTCGGGGCGCTTCACTGTTGGCGTGTATCGCTCTTAGTAAAGGCACTCGGGATCTAGATCCTAAGATAGCAGATTGTGCACGCCAGCTTGAGGTCTTATCTCTAGCATTCGACGAAGAAGACATAAGATTTGAGAAGTTAGATAAGACGCCAGAAGACATGACAAAAGAAAATGCTCCGAAGGTTAAAATGAAACCTTTACCTCTTGAGCTCCAATATGCATTACTGGGAACAAAATCCACACATCCAGGTGATATAAATGTGAGTTTTACTGAGGGAGAGGAAGATAAGTTGCTGAAAGATAGAGGACGACATAAGAAGACAATTGTGTATTCCACTGATGATCTTATCAGAATTAATCCATCAGTTTAGACTCATGAAGCTGGCAGAAAAGGAACCAAACACTGGCACAAGAGTAGCGTCCAACAACAAGACCCCAGAATTACAAAAGGAGTCTTGTTACCCAAGCATTATCATCGTAGAGAGCCTACTGGACAAGAGGTAGTGAAACCGTTCCCCTATCCACCTTCAGCATAAGGGGCATCGAGTCCAGCTACAAGACGTTAAAGAAGCGCTGCCTGGGAGGCAACCCACGATTCTTTCCCTTTTTCCGCAAATAAAAAACAGCAAGTTCAGGTTCCTTTAAGTTCTTTTGTTGTTTCATTTTATTTTCTTTTCAACATTTTTGTCCGCAAGCTCACTTTTGCTAAATATGGTTGCTGCCACTCTTTTGTTTTTTGGACTTTTCTAGCTTATTTTTGTGCAGTGAGGACATTTCAAGCTTTAAGTTTGGGTGGCTATACTTTCGGCATAGTGGTTGCAACCTTTATTTCTTTTTAGCTTTCTTTTCATTAGTATAACAAATAAGTTTTTTTTTCTTCTATTCCAGTTTATTTTGCATTTTTTATGCGTGAATAAAATTTTTGCAAGTTACAGATGAACCCGTTGGGCTTAATTGGGCCCAATCCAACACAAGTACAGGGATTGTCTCCAAATTTTCACGATCGAGTCACGTGTGTCCGCTTGCATGAATATTGGGGATGAGTTTCCAAATGGCCGAGTTACGGTTTGTGGTAAATTTTTCCGATTGGTTTAATTTGCTTCTAACCTCTTTGCTTGTTTTATTTATTAAACATATTTGGCATAAATCTTTTGGGTCTTAGAACAGGTTCACAACCCGATCAATGCGAAATTAAAACAAGGATTGTTTTTCAGGGATAGGATTAAGGCATTCTTTCATAGCCCATTCAAACCGCATAACCTACCCATGCTCGTACATTCACCTTTGCAAACTACTTCGAGCCTTTTCCTGATAGCCATTTTTCGTTGGTAAACTCACATTCACCGCCTGTACCCTTTGAACCTATGGCTATCACCATACTTTTTTCATAAATACCCTCCCATGTGCATTTGCTCAAATTCATCTTTCGTTAACATATGCCTAACATTAAGAAAAGTGGTGGTCATCTACACACAGGCACAACACAAGCGGCCTGTGTTGACATTGGAGAGATCATTTGCCTTTGCCTCCAAGCAGAAAAAGACAAAAGAGAGATACTTCACGAAAAAAAGAGATACTACACATAGAATTGATGTATCTCACAAAAAAAAAAAAGAAAAGAAAAGAAAGAAAGCAACAAAAAACTCTCCATGGCGCACAAAATGTTCAATAGAATCATTCCGATGACACTTTGCTTGGCTATGTTACGGTAAGATTGTCCTTTTGGGCATTTGCATATTTTGAATCCCTTTATCCTTTTCTTCCTTAAACATAACTCAAGCCTCATTTCAATCTGAATAAAAGACCTTTTGATCCCTGTAATTCTATCCTTGTTATTAGTGGAGACCGGGAAATTAATCTGCATATTTGACTCCATTTCCGTTTTTTATAAAAATGCCAAATTCACCAGACAAAGAGGGATTGATTGCCTAACAAAGTGCATTTTCGGATCATTTTTGGACTGTTTTCACGATTCTTGCAGGTTGGATTCCGAGACTTCGTTCGTGACTTTTTGGAGACTTCTCAAGTAACTTTTGCCAGTTAGGGTTCAATGACTCCAACGAGGGAGACATTTTCATCCCGCTTTTTCACGATAATTGCTTGCGGACAAGCAAAATCTCAAGTTTGGGGTGGTGATGAGTACACATTTTGCACTCATTTCACGGGTCCTTTCAACAGTTTTTAGCTTGTAAAATATCATTTGTTTTATTAATCCATCTTGTTTTAGTGTTTTTCTCCCTTTTATCTTTATATTTCCTTTTTCTTCAGGTTTTAACATTTTTATAGAATTTAGAAATAAAAGCTTGATTTTTTGGACAAGATGTGCAGTCCCGGCATGGGCTGCCCATGTGAACTGTTTCAGCATGGGTACCCTACAGACATGTGGCAAGACAAGATGAAGCCTCCCTTTAATTGGGCCCAGGGTTCCTTACAAGAACAGTCCAGGATCATGATGGACACATTCATGGTGGCCCAAAGCCCATTGTCATGAAGAAAAGAAGAAGGAAGCAAAAGGCCCACATGAAGGCATGGTTGTTCACGTGAAAGCTCATCCATTTGCTTCCAAAGTGCATTTGATTTAGCTGATGTCATCTAAGACTTGGTCCAGGAGCATGTGGCTTCATTTGCATGAAGCAAACTCCCACTCACGTTGCATGGAAAAGTGGAGGGAAGGAGGTTGTTCTGTTGGCTAATTTTGGAGGGAAGAAGTGATCCACCACTTCCTATTTTTGGCGCAAAGTGGGGAGGCCATACATGCTCCTCCTTTGTCTCTTTTGGAACATAATTTCCAGCCACACATCCTACTCTCCCTTCACTATATAAAGGACCACATTAGAAGATAAATGCATCAAGTCTTCTAGTATCAATTTACTCGGCAAAACACATTAGTAGCTAGGAAACTTGTACTTTCTTTTGCTTTGTAATTCAAGCATATTTAGCTCTACCTTTTGGAAGTTTCTTAGCTTGGGATTTGTCTCTTTTTGTTCAAGGTTGGCTCCAATATACTTGATTTATTTCCAAGTTTTTGTTATTTTCTTTAAAGCTATGTCTTGCTAAATTTGTAATCTAGGATTAGGGGATGAACTTGTTAATGTTTCCATGCTCATTTAAATAAAGAATTATTTTCCGATTTTATTCTTCTTTAATTCGGTTTATGAACCTTCACTATGTTAGTTGCTTGATCACCAATTAGCATAAATTTATAATAGGCGAACGTTAAGTGACAGCGTCGTTTACCTATAGAAAAACATAAACCGGGCTATAAAAACCGACCTCTAGGGAGGCGTGCTTTTTATTGGAGATTAAGTAGGTAAATTTCTTAATGCTCTTAGTTTATTTCATCACTGGCAAATGGATAGTGGACGTAAACTAGGAAGGGGCTTTACGGCACTACGACAGCAGGCTATCGATCTAGTTTAGATTTACCGTTTCTTTTAAAGAAGTTTATTTTCAGATTTAATTCACATATTTTATATAGGTTAGCTGTGTGGTGACAGAACATGGTTTGCTTATGCATAGCTTAATTGCATGGAAATGTTGGCAAGGAATTCCCCGAAGTCCTAGATAATTAATATTATCTAATTTTAATCGTTTCAATTTACTTTAGTTTTTTTCAATTCAAACACCAATCTTCAACATTAATTATTTTTCTAGATAATCATAAATTGCTCGGTTAGATAGTACTTAGCAAAGATCCCTGTGAGACGATCTTGGTACTACAACACCCTATATACTTGAAGGAACCTATCATGATTATGGAGTGTGGATTGGAAGAAGTGAGTTACATCGGCATTATATTCACTTGCGATAATGGTAAAGAGGCTCACGGGCATATACGCAAACGACTGGATCGGGGGTTGGCTAGAAGAGAATGGAAGACCTTATTCCCTGATTGTATTATTGTACACATATCGAGGCACTTTTCAGACCACCCACCGCTACTCTTGAGACACCGAGCCAGAAAGCAAGCAATTGATTGTAACCAGGGAAAGACGTTTAGATTCAAAAAAATGTGGATTCAAGAGGAAACTTTTGCCAATGAAGTTCGTAATACATGGGAGCTGTCGACTATGCTGGGAAACCAACAGGAGATCTGCAAAAAGCTAGAATTTTGTGGCACTAGGTTCAGGGAATGGAACAAGTCCACATTCGGATCAGTAAACCATCAATTAAACCAGTACAGGGACCAGCTCCAAAAAATACAGGCTGCAAGTCCAACGTTGAATGTCCTCGATGAAATAAATAGCGTCTATGAGGCTGTGAATAATCTCATTAGAAAAGAAGAAACCATGTGGGCACAACGGTCTAGAGCCTCTTGGGTTAAGGAAGGGGACCGTAATACCGATGTTTTCCATCGAAAGGCATCATAGTGAAAAACAAAGAACCGTATCAAACAGATAAAGGTTGCAGGAGGAGAATGGCATTCTAGGAAGGAAGAGGGGGTTGAGGTGCTGATGGATTACTTTTGAGACTTATATACTTCAATGGATTGTACCGATGTGGATTAAGTACTGGAGTAGATTTCACCCAAGCACAGATTCCATGAATGTTGACTTAGCAAGATCCTTTACCACAGAGGGAGTTAAATGCGCTCTCAAGCAAATGCATCCCACCAAAGCACCTAGCCCTGATGGCTTGCCAACTCTCTTTTACCAAATTTTTTGGCACTTATTAGCTAATAATATTTGAGATTGTGTCCTTTATTTTCTTAGTAATGGTGTCAGTTTTTCTAGTTTTAATTCTACATTCATAGTTCTTATTCCTAAGGCTAATCCTGAGTCTAGTAGTCAATTCCATCCTATTAGTCCATGTACTATGCTCTATAAATTGATAGCCAAAGTCTTATGCAATCGCCTCAAGTTAATCCTTCATGACTTTATAAGTCCAAATCAAAGTGCTTTTGTTCCCGGCCGTCTTATCACTGACAATTCCCTTTTAGCTTTTGAAATTTTTCGTCATACGAGAAAGAAAAAGAAGGGAAAGAGAGGGATCCTAGGGCTAAAGATGGACATAAGCAAAGCATATGATAGAGTAGAATGGTCTTATTTGGAGCAGATATTGAGAAAACTTGGCTTTTGTGACATGTGGATTAGCTTGATCATGAATTGCATTACATCTGTGTCCTATTCTATATTGATTAATGGTGTGCTAGTGCTAGTTTTCAGCCAACAAGAGGCCTACGACAAGGAGACCCCCTCTCCCCTGTCTCTTTTTACTTTATGCAAAGAATTTTTCAATACTAATCTCTAAAGCCGAGGCACAAGGACTTATCCATGGTGGACATATAGTAAGGAATGCGCCACCAATTAGTCACCTATTTTTGTAGATGACTGTTTGCTTTCCTCCCAAGCCAAAAGACAGAAAATCCTAGTTCTTACCCAGATCATCCGTACCTATCAAGAGGCGTCAGGTCAGTATACCAATTTTGACAAATCAGAGTTTTCCACGAGCCGAAATATGCATCAACAGTTTGCTATTGATATCCAACAGTGGATGGGTTTTAAGGCAGTGAATAGATTCCAAAAGTACATGGGGATGCCTACAGTGATTGTTAGGCCCAAGAAAGCCATTTTTAGTTCTATTAGGGATCAGGTGTGTAAGAAATTCATCCTGGATTAGGTGTGTAAGAAAGTTATCAGGATGGAAGGAGAAAACCCTATTAAATGCAGGGAAGGAGGTGATGCTTAAATCAATAGCCTAGAGTATCCCGACATACATAATGAGTTGCTTTCGTCTCCCACAAGGCATTTATGATGAGATGGAAAGGGCTATGTGCAAGTTTTAGTGGGGGCATAGAGATGATCAGACGGGTATCTGTTGGCTAGCATGGGACAAGTTGTGTCGATCAAAGAAGTCAAGGGGACTTGGGTTTCAGAAGCTTGACGCTTTCTATAGTGCAATGTTGGCAAAATAGGCTTGGCGGCTAATGCAACACCCTGATACTTTGCTGGCATAATTTCTCAAAGCTAGGTATTTTCCCAAGTCGCATTTCAAGGAGGCTAAGACTAGTTTTGTTCCAAGTTAAACGTGACGTAGCATCCTACACGGACAAGAAGTAATAGCAAAGGGTGCACGATGGACAATCGGCAATGGGGAGTCTATTCGGGTATGGTCTGAGACATGGTTGTGGAATGGCAAGCACCCGCAAGCAGCATCTGGTGTTGTGTGCTTCAATCAGTCTTTGATGGTGTGTGAGCTGATAGAGAAAGAGACATGTATGGGGAACCAAGGAACAATTGAGGCTACTTTCAACCATGAAACAATAGTTCAAATCCTTAGCATCCCTTTTAGCTTTCGATTGCACCCAGACCGGTTCATATGGACACTCACAAAGGATGGAAGTTATATTGTGAGAAGTGGGTATTACCTGATGAGGCAAGGGGCATAGGCAATTAATGTGAATGCAAGATGGTGGAATTACCAGCGCAAGCTGCATCTACCACCCAAAATTCGAATATGTCATAACCCATATAATTGAGACCTAAAATGTTTACATGATGAGGAAGGATATGGGAGAGAGCAGCTAGGGCAATTGGCCAACACTTGGCCTTGTTTGACTTCAGTTGGCTAGCCATTGGCGCGCCAATAAGCTTGTTGGTACGCAATGGTGCACTAATCAGACAATTGGGCTTAAGTATTAATAAGTGAGTGCTAAGCACTTGGGAATAGCTAATTGAGGGGTTAACAAGGGCAAGTGGCTGGCTGCTTGGTATAGGTTTATCTGCTAAGGGAGTAAGTAGGAGGTGGAGATATGCTTAGCTAGGTGGCTGAAATTGGTGCAAAGGCAGCAAATGGCTGCTTAGTCACCTGCTTGCCTTAGCCCTTATCAAGCCAAGCAAGCAGCTCAACCCCTCTTTCTGCCAAATTTGTGGAACTAAGAAGAGAAAATACTTAGCTAAAAACTCAAGGTTTCTCAAGTTTTTACAATTAAGGAAGGGCAAAGTGAGGTAGGGTTGGGAGTCCATGCATTTTGGGTGCCAATTGGCTAGCTAAATGACCTGTTGGCTTGAGCGTGCCTATAGTTGGCATTATAAGTGGCCAATCGACTTTTTAAGGGTATAATTGGCCATGTGGAGGCCAAATAGGTTAGCTCATGCACAATTGGCCCCGTGGGTGGTTAGTTGGCCCTGTTAGTGCACAATTGGCCCCGTAGTTGACCAATTCGTGAGCCAATATGCACAAGAGCACATGGGCAGTTTACTATGAGCCTATGAATGTGTTTTTGGTTGCCTAAGAATGTTGATACTTGATATTGATGTAATGCTTGCTAGTGGCAGGTGCTGGAACTAAGGTGTTGGACATAGAAGAGAGGCCAAGAGAGGCCTAGCATATTGTAAGTGTGGGGTTTGCATACTTGTAAAACCTAATAATGTGTTTGGCTGGGCAAATGGCCCAATTGCTTAGTATTGGCACCTTTGGTGCTGTTTGGTGATAGCCTTGGCTTAATTGGTGTGCCCTGCATAGAATGTGCACTTGCATATACACGTATTGCATACGTTGCATGTGCATATGGTGCTGGTTAACAGGAGGGCCTTGTAGTGGTGGTGGCCGCATGGTCACTTGGTGATGGTGGTGTTGTATTAGGCACTGTGTGTGCCTCAATAACAAGCCATGACCACTTCCATGGCTTATGTGGTTTTGCCTCGTATTGGGAGCAGTGGCTAAGGAGTAATATGTGGGCAGAGCTATCGTGACACACAAGTTGGCCTTGTACAATATTGCTAAAGCTTACCCATGGGCTGATCACGGAGATATGGTGACCTTGCAGTTGGTTGTCGTTTGATGAGCTATATTGCATTGTTGGTTACTTACTTGTATGTGCCCTTTACTTGCTGAGCCTTGGACTCAGCCCTTCCACTCTTTTTGTTTCAGGTCGAGGAGATTCTAGTAGGCAGGTGTGGGAGGACTCGAGCAGACAGGGCCAATAGGTGATGGATATATAGCTTAGACTTAGCCTAAAGCCTTGTTTTTGTGTACATTGAAAGTGTGCTAGTTTGTAAAGTTAAACTAGAGCCCCCTTGGGTGAAGCTTGAATTTTGTAATATGGTTGTGTGGCTATGATAATTACACATTCGTACTTCATATTGCCTGTTTATAATGAGTTGCTTGCTGCGCGATAAGTGAAAACCACCGCTGGGCTAACCTCTGCCCATAAATCGTCTAGGCCTGCGGGTGTCTTGTAGCATGCTCGTTGGTGCGCTCGGCACCTGGTCAGTCACGCTTTGGCGGGACGTGATAGGATCTTCCTGTGGAGATTATACCATGATGCACTAGCCAAAAAAATAATCTTCGCATCCGCAATGTTAATGTAGACCCGACATGTATTTTTTATACTATGTCGAATGAGAATGCAACACAATTATTCACAGAGTGTGCATGGACACAAAAGGCAGCATAACTTAGTGGTTACTGGAAACTAAGGACAAAGTTAACAAAAACCAATTCGGCCTCATAGGAGTGTTGCTGCGGTCTGTATAGAAAGAACGGAATGATAAGGTTTTCAATGATAATCACCCGAGTCTGCAATCTACAGAACTAAGAGCAATCTGTCTCCTACAGGATTTTGTGAAGGCGAATGCCATGTCACGAGGGGATATAATCGGGCCGAATAATGGAAGACATGCACAATGGAAGGCACCGCCACAAGGATGTTTTAAGTTTAATACTAACACAGTAGGTAATCCCAATGAAACCAAACTGGGAGCTGTTGCACGCGACGAACATGGTTAACTAAAGTGGTGTGTGACACAAACTTTGCATGGCGGCTGCGAACCGGTAGAGGCTGAAGCTTTAGCACGACACCTTGGCTTGCAGACAACAATGTCAAAGAGAGTGCAGAATGCAATATGGGAAACAGGCTGCTTAGGACTAATCCAATAGATTTCCAGACTACCCCTACCTAACAACAGCATTCGTCTCATACTTCAGGACATAGTGTCGTCATCAGAATGTTTTACTAGTTTTGAATTTCAATATGTGAGTAGATTTGCTAATAAAGCAGCGCACTCTTTGGTGCAACTAAATTGTGTGAGTCACAACATTAGAGTCTGGGATGAATCTTTTCCCAACAGAGGTTGAATCCATTGTACGCTCTGAATTAATTATTCAATAAAAGAACTGATGATGGGTTTCTTAAACAAAATTGGAAGTTATCTATTTATTGATCATTAACTCTATTCCTAGTTCACTTTTACCTAACTGAACAAGATATCTGTGATAACCCTTGTAACTTAGACCTGAAATGTTTATTTGATGGTATGGGATCTTGAGGGAATAAAGCCTTTTTTCATCCTTCTATTAGATCTCAAAGTTGAAAGTCATCCCTGTATTGGATTTTGGTTTGTTTTCATCCCTCTATTTGTGGATTTTGGCTTATTTTTATCCTTGTGTTCACCTTTTTGGCCTATTTGGAGGGATGAAAACAAGCCAAAATCCTCGAACAGAGGGATGCAAATAGGCCAAAACTAATATAGGGATGACTTTCAACTTTATGGTCTAAAACAAGGATGAAAAAAGGCTTTAGTCCGATCTTGAGGGGAGGAGCCGGTACTGTTAGCTAGCAATTGGTGAGCCTGTGAGCTCGTTGGTGCGCATTGGTGAGATTAGCGGGTAATCTGGTTTAAATGTTGATTAGTGAGTGCTAAGCACTCTGGTATGGTTAATTAAGGAGTTGATATGGGCAAGTAACTGGCATGATGTATAGGCATATTGGTTCAAAAGTAAGCAAGAGGTAAAGAGCTGCTTGGCCAGGTGGCTGATTTTGGTGCCAAAGGCAGCAAGTGGCTGCTTAGTCACTTGCTTGCCTTGGTCCTTATCAAGCCAAGCAAGCAGCTCAATCCCTCTCTCTGCCAAATTTGTGGAAACACTTAAGGAAAGGAATACTTACCTAAAGTTCAAGGATTTCTCAAGTTCTCTCAAGTTCTTGCACACAAGGAAGGGGAATGTGAGCAAAGGTTGGTTTTCCTTGTACTTTGAGTGCCAAATGGCTAGCCAAGAGCACTATTGGCTTGGACAATGCACAAATATTATTACATGGGAGGTCTGAGGCTATGTTACTAAGTATGTGGGTTGTGAGAGGATTGTTGGTCAAGTGGGAACGTTAGTAGGCTGTGTTGGTGCACAATTGGCCCTTCTGAAGGCTAATTGGTGCGCTAAATGCGCACTTGGCCCTCCTAGTGCACCGTAGGCCCTCTGGGTAGCCAATTGGTGAGCCAATGGGCACACCAACGCATAGTCTATTATATATGTGTGCTTTTATTTGATGCTCTGCTGCCTAGGTGCCATTATGCTCATTGTTGATGTGTTTTGTGTATGTGGGAAGGTGCTAAAACTCAAAGAGCACCAAGTGAAGAAGAATGGCCTAGTGAGGCCTGACTTAGGGTAAGTGAGGGGTTGTATACTTGTAATTCGTGGTGGTGCTTGTGGCTGAGCAGATGGCCTAAATGCTTGGTATTGGCACTTGTGGTGCTATATGGTGATTGCTTTGTTGGCTTAATTGGAGTGCCCAAAACGGGCTGTGCATTTTCACACCATGCATTGCATACATGAGCATTTGCACTGGTGATATATTATGATGGACTTTGTGGTGGTGTTGGCTGCTTGGTCATTTGGTGACAGGGTGACCTTGCTATTTGATGACCTATTTGTTTAGCCATACTTCCAATGCCAGCTATTTTCATGTATGTGCCTCACATTTACTGAGCCGTGGACTCACCCATTCTGCTCCTTTGTTTTTCTGGGCAAGAAGAGTTTTGAGGGCTGGTGTGAGGAGGCACGAGCGGACAGAACAATTAGGCAATGGGTATATAGCAAGACTTAATCTAAGTCTAATTTTTGTGTACATAAGAAACAATGCCTAATTTTGTATGGTGCCACTAGGGCCCCTTTTGTTGTAACTTGAATTCTGTAACATGTTGTGTGGTTGAAATGATAATGTATTCGTACTTCATATGTTGGCGACAATGCATTGCTTGCTGTGCGAACTGTGTGAGAATTACCGTCAGGCTAACTTCTGCCCATGAACCGTCAAGGCCTGCGGGTGCCTAATGGCAAGCTTGTTGGTGCACCTAGCACCTGGCCGGTCACGCTTTGGCGGGGCGTGACAGTTATGGTAGCGGAGCATGGTTATAAAATTCTTGTTATAGGGCTTAGGGTTTGTTGGTGTAGGGGCTACTATCCATCAATCAAAGATCGTGGGTTGGTGAGTGCTAACGTGCATGTGTTGTTTCTTTTGTTGCTTACTTGTGCAGGAAAGCAAACCAAGAGAAATTTTGGTAAGGAGGTGTATGATGAGGCTGAGGCACATGATGCACTTTCAGCTGACATGGTTTAGGGTAGGGGGAATAATTATATGATGAGGAAGTGCTCGGTGAAAATGAACAATCTGATGCATCCCAACCACAAGGAGTGGCCTTGGAAATCTTGAAGGCGGGACTGCTTGGTGTAAATAAGGAATTTGAAACCATGGCTGAGTATATGGCTGCCGATTGAAAAAAGAGAAAGGACCCGGTGCAGCGTGATCACGGTGGTGAATCGGCTCTGCTGACATTTGTGAAGCTCTACCCAGCAACATTCTCCGGAGCTGAGGGTGATGACCCACAATAGTTTTTGGATGGGATTTGGAAATGTACTGATCACAGGGATGTAGGGCTTGCGGCTTTTCGTCTGAAAGATGAAACTAGCAATTGGTATGATTCTAAGACGAGAAAAAAGCGACCTGATATGGCAGGATGGACATGGACCGAATTCTGCAACATGTTCCTTGATCGGTTTCTATCTGAGAGTGTTAGGGAAGCCAAGATATATAAGTTTGAATCCTTGAAACAAGGGGTATGACGGTGGGTGAATACTACTCCAAATTCACGAGATTCTCCAAGTATGCAATCCATATGATTCCAAACGAGCAATGGAAAATCAGAAGGTTCATTCATGGGTTAAGGGACTCTCTATACAACTCCCTTGCTACCATTAGCTTTGACTCTTATACTGCGATAGTTGATAAGGCCAGAGCACTAGAGGTGAGGGCTCGAGAAAATAAGGGGCTATTTGCTGGTATGAAACGGGCAAGGCAGGAAGGCTCACAAGGCCAACAGAGTTCTTTTGTTTGTGTGGGGCAGTCCTGAGGACGGGGAAGGATGGGACTATGGGGCTATATACTGAGAGCTCGGTTCTGAGGCAATTCTGATTTTAGTGCCTCCAATTTCAATGCTAGCATGACGATGAGGCCTAAAGTGAGTCAGTATAGAGGCGCCCAAAGCACACAAGTCAGACCCAACAACATGTGCTATCTATGCGGCCAATTGGGACATTTGGCTCGGGACTGTCCTGTTGGGCAGAAATTATGTTACTCATGTGGGCAGATGGGGCATATTTCTCAAGACTGTTCTAGCAGCCAGCAATCTATGGCATCATCTAGTGTAGTTTCTCCACCATTTAGGCCTCAGCGGGCCGATAGCCAAGCATCATCCCGAGGTAGGGGAATTGCGGGGCGTGGTTCAGTGACTAAAGGAACCAGCCTTCAGCTCGTGTATTCTATCTGACCCAAGAGGATGCAAAAGCTTCTAGCACGGTTGTAACAGGTATACTAAAAGTTTCTTCTTGCCTTGCACTATGTTTAAATGATACGGGGTGTACGTACTCCTTTGTCAATTCCCACTTTGCTAAATATTTTGCGGAAGTGCCTTCCAAGTTGAGTAGACCGTTGGTTGTGTACATGCCTTTAGATGAGCGTGTTTTTGTGGAGGATGTTTATCGAGGTTGTGATATTTGTATTGGGGGACATCATATGCCGGCAGATTTGGTGCTTTTGCCAGTGGCAAAATTTGATGTACTGTTGGGCATGGACTGGTTGTCACACTATGGTGCTCGGGTTGATTGTGCTAATAAGAGGGTCAAGTTCCGACCAAGTGGGGAAAAGGAATTTGTGTTCTAAGGGAAGTTTGTTGCCTCACAGCCACAGGTTGTTTCTGCCGTAAGGGCTGTTCGGGTAGTGCGGAATGCAGACTTTTTGTTCTTGGCATCAGTTCAAAGTGTAGGTGAGCAAATACTTACAGCTGAACATGTTCCTATTATGAATGAATTTCTTAATGTGTTTCCTAATGATTTGCCTGGATTGCCTCCTGACCGTGACATTGAGTTTGGTATCGACGTCATACCCGAGGCAGAACCCGTGTCCATCACTCCTTATCAGATGGCACCAACAGAATTGCAGGAATTGAAAGCTCAGCTGCAGGACTTGCTAGACTAGGGGTTTATTAGACCAAGTGTATCTCCTTAGGGAGCACCAGTTTTATTTGTCAGGAAGAAGGATGGCTCCATGAGATTGTGTATCGACTACCGGCAGTTGAACAAATTTTCGGTGCAAAACAAGTACCCATTACCCCGAATTGATGATCTATTTGATCAGCTGCAAGGTGCAAAATATTTTCCAAAGATTGACTTAAGGTCAGGATACCATCAGCTAAAAATCAAGGTAGAGGATATGTTGAAGACAACATTTAGAACCCGTTATACTTATGGCCATTACAAATTCCTGGTTATGTCATTTGGGCTAACAAATGCTCTAGCAGCATTTATGGACATGGTGAATCGGGTGTTCAAGGAGTATCTTGACAAGTTTGTTATTGTGTTTAATGATGATGTGTTGGTATACTCCAAGTCCAAGGAGGAGCATGAGAAGTATTTATGGGTTGTTTTACAGATTCTGTGAGAGAAGAAGTTATATGCAAAGTTCTCCAAGTGTGAGTTTTGGCTTGAAAAAGTGTCATTCCCTGGCCACGTGATCTCTGAAAAGGGGATAGAAGTAGACCCACAGAAAGTAGAGGCCATTGTGAATCGGCCAAGACCAACTAATGAGACGGAAGTGCCAAGCTTTTTGGGGCTGGTCGGTTATTATTGATGGTTTGTGAAGGGTTTTTCGTGCATTGCTGCACCCTTAACCAAGCTGACGCAAAAGAAAGTGCAGTTTCAGTGGGCTGAAAGTTGCGAAGCTAGCTTCCAGGAGTTGAAACATAAACTCACCACTGCACCAATTTTGGCATTACCTACAAAGAATGGTTTGTTTACGGTTTATTGTGATGCATCAAGAGTCGGCTTGGGCTGTGTTCTAATGCAAGAGGGTAAGGTGATAGCATATGCATCTCGAAAGCTGAAGAAGAATGAAGAGAGCTACCCTATACTTGATCTTGAAATGGCTGCAGTGGTCTTTGCTTTGAAAATTTGGCAGGATTACCTCTATGGAGAGCCATGTGAAATTTATAGGGATCATAAGAGTCTGAAGCATATCCTTGTGCAGAGGGATCTGAACTTGAGACACCAAAGATGGGTTGAGTTAATAAAGAACTATGATTGTGTCATTAAGTATCATCTCGAGAAAGCTAATGTGGTTGCTGATGCGTTGAGTCGGAAATCAGTTGGTAGCCTACCACACCTTACCGTGAGCAGAAGGCCCGCTGTGGGGGCATAGTACGTATTGTTAGATGCAGGGCTGAACTGTGTTGTTGTCAAAATAGGTGCACTACTGGCTCATTATCAAGTACGTCCTACCCTTGCTAAGGCACATGATGATGACTCGGAAACAAAATTGTGGAAAAAAAAGGCTGGTCGGGGAGGATTACTGGAGTTTGTTGTTTCGGATGATGGATTACTCAGATTTGGCTCAAGAATGTATGTGCCTAATATTGGAGGTCTCCGCAGTATGCTCATGGATGAGGCTCATCAGACCCGATACACTATGCACCCGGGCTCCACTAAAATGTATCATGATCTTAAGCAACACTATTGGTGGAATAACGTGAAGCGAGATGTGACAGATTATGTAGCTAGGTTTCTCACTTGCCATCAAGTAAAGGGGGAACATTAGAACGTACCAGGTCAACTTCAGCCGCTACCTATTTCGGAATGGAAATGGGAGAGGATTGCCATGAATTTTGTTAGTGGGTTGCCTCGGACAGTCGGTGGACTTGATGCTATTTGGGTGATTGTGGACAGATTAACCAAGTCTGCACACTTTCTATTGGTGAACACTACGTACAATTTTACTAAGCTGGCGCAAGTTTTTGTTGATGAAATCGTAAGGTTACATGGTGTGCTGACTCCATTGTTTCTGATCGAGGCCCATAGTTTACATCCAGATTCTAGCGTAGCTTCTAGGAGGCAATGGGCACTCAGCTTGATCTAAGCACGGCTTTTCACCTGCAAACTAATGGCCAAAGTGAGCAGGTGATACAGAAATTGAAGGATATATTGCGGGCATGTGTACTGAATTACGAGGAAAGTTGCAGCAGGTACCTTCCGTTGGTGGAATCTGCTTATAACAATAGTTACCAATCAAGTATTGGCATGGCACCATATGAAGCTTTATATGAAGATGTCGTACACCAGTTTGTTGGGATGAAGTGGGAGTAAGGAAATTACTTGGGCCAGAAATTGTTGAACTTACAACAGAAAAAGTAAAGATTGCTCGTGAGAATTTGGTTGCTGCCCAAAGTAGACATAAATCTTACGCGGACAATAGGAGGCGGGATTTAGAATTTTTGGTGGGAGATATGGTATTTTTGAAAGTTTTCCCCAAAAAAAGAGTCATGTAATTTGGAAAGAAAGGAAAGCTAGGACCCCGTTACCTTAGCCCGTTCGAAGTACTTGAGAGAATTGGTCCGGTGGTGTATCGGCTAGCATTACCACTTAACCTTTCAGGGATCCAGCCGGTTTTTCATGTGTCCATGTTGTGGAAATACCTACCAGATCCATCACATTTACTAACACCGCAAGAAGTTGAGTTGGGAGAGGAATTGACCTATGAAGCACAGCCTATTAAGATCATTAACAGACAAGTGCACAGGTTGCAGAATAAAGAAGTAGCTTCTATTAAAGTTGTTTGGGAAGATACCTCAGGAAGGGAGGCTACGTGGGAATCAGAACAGGAAATGGTGGACAAGTACCCACACTTATTTTCAGCTACATTCGGGGACGAATTTTATATAAGGGGGGGAGATGATGTGATAACCCTTGTAACTTAGACTTGAAATGTTTATTTGATGGTATGGGATCTTGAGGGGAGGAGCTGGTACCGTTGGCTAGGGTTGGCTAGCAATTGGGCGCTTGTGAGGTCTTTGGTACGCATTGGTACGATTAGTGGGTAATCTAGTTTAAGTATTGATTAGTGAGTGCTAAGCACTCGGGTATGGTTAATCAAGGAGTTGATGTGGGCAAGTAGCTGGTGTGATGTATAGGCTTATTGGTTCAAAAGTAAGTAGGAGGTAGAGACCTGCTTTGCCAGGTAGCTAAATTTGGTGCCAAAGGCAGCAAGTGGCTGGATAGTTACCTGCTTGTCTTGGCCCTTATCAAGCCAGGCAAGCAGCTCAATCCCTCTCTCTGCCAAATTCGTGGAAACACTTAAGGAAAGGAATACATAGCTAAAGTTCAAGGGTTTCTCAGGTTCTTGCACACAAGAAAGGGGAAGGTGAGTAAAGGTTAGTGTTCCTTGCACTTTGAGTGCCAATTGGCTAGCCAAGCGCACTATTGGCTTGCCAAGCGCACTATTGGCTTGGACAGTGCACAAATATGGTTATATGGGAGGTCTGAGGCTGTGTTACTAAGTATGTGGGTTGTGAGAGGGTTGTTGGTTAGTAGGCTATGTTGGTGCACAATTGGCCCTGCGAAAGGCTTATTGGTGCGCTAAATATGCACTTGGCCCTGCTAGTGCACCGTAGGCCCTGTGGGTAGCCAATTGGTGAGCCAATGGGCGCACCAATGCATAGTCTATTATATATGTGTGCTTTTATTTGATGCTCTGCTGCCTAGGTGCCATTATGCTCATTGTTGATGTGTTTTGTGTATGTGGGCAGGTGCTAAAACTCAAGGAGCACCAAGGGAAGGAGAAGGGCCTAGTGAGGCCTGACTTAGTGTAAGCGTGGGGTTGCATACTTGTAATTCCTGGTGGTGCTTGTGGCTGGGGCAGATGGCCCAAATGCTTGGTATTGGCACTTGTGGTGCTATATGGTGATTGCCTTGTTGGCTTAATTGGTGTGTCCAAAACGGGCTGTGCATTTGCACACCACGCATTGCATACATGAGCATTTGCATTGGTGATATATTATGGTGGACTTTGCGGTGGTGTTGGCCGCTTGGTCATTTGGTGACAGGGTGACCTTGCTGTTTGATGACCTGTTTGTGTAGCCATACTTGCAATGCTAGCTATTTGCTTGTATGTGCCTCACATTTATTGAGCCGTGGACTCACCCATTCCACTCCTTTGATTTTCTAGGCGTGGAGAGTTTTGAGGGCTGGTGTGAGGAGGCACCAGCGGATAGAATAATTAGGCGATCGGTATATAGCTAGACTTAGTCTAAGTCTCATTTTTGTGTACATAAGAAACAATGCCTAATTTTGTATGGTGCCACTAGAGCCCCTTTTGTTGTAGCTTGAATTTTGTAACATGTTGTGTGGTTGAAATTATAATGTATTCGTACTTCATATGTTGGCTACAATGCATTGCTTGCTGCGCAAATTGTGTGAGAATTACCGTCGGGATAGCTTCTGCCCATGAACCGTCGAGGCCTGCGGGTGCCTATTGGCAAGCTTGCTGGTACACCTGGCACCTGGTCAGTCACGCTTTGGCGGGGCGTGACAATATCATTTCTTACTAAGATAGATCACATAATAGAAAAGCATAATACAAGCCAAGAGGATTGCAGAAATGAGAGCATCCGAAAATATAAAGAAGAACCAAGATCCAAAAATTAGAGGTTACAAATCTTCCAGAATGCACCATTTCACCACTTGCACAGTAGACCATAAAGGCCATCAATGTCACAGTGGATGATGCAAATTACTTAGGCAAGCTTAGAGACTTGGAGAATGGTGCATGCAAAGGCTACATTAGAGGCATCAATGAGGTGTATAGTGACAAAGACAAGCTTTGATATGCAAATCTTACTTCCAGAATCTTGTCCAAGATTCGATCTCACAAGAAATTCAAGAAGAGATGGAGATCAAGTTTAGCAAAGATGCTTAAAGTTTCTGGAACGCACAGTTTCCGAAATAAATTCATATCTCGAGTTCTACAAGGAGGTTTGCTGCTTTCTTAGACTCTCTGAAAAGCTAAAATCTACAACTTTTCTGTTGATCCCAAAAATTGAATAAGCTGTATTCTTTATTTAAATTCCAGTTGAATTCGACTGACAGATTCTGTCCAGAAATTCGGTTTGGGTTTATTATTTGAGCTTAAGTGCTTTTAGTTAGTTTTTATTATTTGTTGGGTCAATAATTTCGTCTTGAACTATATTTGGGTTATTATTTGTGGGCTTTAGTTTATTTAGCTGGGTTTATTATTTGTTCAGTTTTAATTAGTCCAATAAGTTGTTGGATTTAAAAAGTAAAATCCTAGTCTATGTTGGAGTTATGGGGGCTGACTTTAGGTTAGTATAAATAGGGGAAAACCTCTTCCGAAGTCCTATAACTTAGGTCATTCTTCAAATAAGACCTACAACTCTAAAAATCCTTAATCAAATCCTATTTTTTTCATTAGTTATATTAAATAAGTCTTTTTGTCAATTTTGGATGTTAAATTGAATAATTTTGGTCCCTCAAATGATCTTAATTGTTTGTTATAGTCCTATTTATCATAATTCAAATTAATTAAATCCTTAAATCTTAAAAATTTTATAAATCATAAAATTATAAACCCTAAACACTAGATCTTAATCTTAAAACCTAAAATCTCAAACTATAAAGCCTAATCCCAAGCATTAAATCTTAAACCCTAAAATATTAAATCATAAAATCTTAAATATTAATATTAATTATAAATTTTAAACCTTAAAACTCCAAAATCTATACAGTGTGGTATACAAAGTTTGAAAATTCATATTCTAGTATTTAAACTTTTAAACTTTTAGAATTTAAGGTTTAATTTTTAAGATTTTAGGCTTTATAATTTAAGATTTTATGTTTTAAGATTAAGAATCAATGTTTAGAGTTTATAATTTAAGGATTTAAAATTTATGATTTACAGTTTTTAAGATTTAAGGACCTAATTAATTTGAATTATGATAAGAGGGATCATAATAAACATTTAAAAGCAATTGAGGACCAAAGTTTTTAATTTAACATTAAGAATTGACAAAAAAAACTTATTTGGTATAACAAATTAAAGAAATAGGACTTAATTAAGAATTTTTAGAGTTGTAGGACTCAATTGAAAAATGACTTAAAGTTATAGGACTCCAAAAGAGGTTCTCCCGTACAAATAGGTTATTATCTATGTTGAGTTATTAACTTGGATGAAAATGGTTTTATTGTTGTTAGTTGATTGTCAAATTGTAATGTCAAAATCAATGTTCTAAAAGATGTCAAAAATCGTTTCAGCCTTTGGCTAAATGTTACTGGGCCAAACTTATATTTCAACTTATGATCAAATAATCAGCCCAACCCTTTACTTGTTAGTAAATTCTCTTGGGCCCTTACTTGTATTTCTGCCCATATTTTCTTATTATGCACATAATGTTTTTTGGGCCCATTTTGCATTTCATTCCTTACACTAATTGATGTGTCGTCGTTTTGTTATTCAAATGAAGGGTGACCAACTTTTGGTTCAAAAACAGGTTATGCGTGATAGTTAAAAGCCAAACGGCTCTTTTTGTGTTGTGGGTTGTCTTCTTCCTTTTTATGTTTTACTCAATCACTCCAAAACCTTATCTCCAAGACACTAATCTTTCAGAAACTTCAAAATTGAAAGACCAACGGTCATGTGGACGTTTTCTTGTCCTTTTAGAAGACCCAAGACAAAGCAACAACCCCTTTTATGGGTTAGAGGAGGAAAGTACACTTCTAAGTGTACAAACATGGGAGGAAGATGGAGAGGAGCTAAAATCTTCACCAATCAAGTCTACTAGCCGTTTTTGTTATCCTATTGGAGTACCAAGATGTGAAGAAAGGATTCTAAAAGCTACAAGAGCACAAGAGAGGCATTTTGAAGATTTGGCTACCTGGGTAGTAAGTTTTGTAAGTCATTTAGCACCATATTTCAAGCCTTCTTTTGGGAAAAGGCTCTCTTTTGTCCCATTCTTCAATAGATCCGTTGGGAGCCTTTGAGTGCATTATAAATAGGCCATTTCCTTCCTGAAAGTGATCCAAGGCAAGCAATTGAAGATTGGGCTATTTGAGTTGAAGCTTGCTAATTGTGCTTAAACACCTTTATGAGATTCTTGAGCTAAAATTGTAAACAAAGAGTGAGTCACTCTTTGGTTGTTGGAAAATCATACCTTGGGTAGAATTAGGGAAATCTTACTTGAGGGGTTGAATAGGTTTGAAGGTTGAGCTTTTGAAAAAGCTTTGGGTATAGGTTAGAGAGTGAGCCTTTGAAAACTCTTGTATAGGTTAGAGAGTGAGCCTTTGAAACTCTTGTATAGGTTGGAGAGTGAGCCTTGGGAAAACTCTTGTAAAGGTTTGAGCTTGATCCTTAAAAAGCTTGGTTGTAAAGAGGTTGGACTTCACCTTGGAAGAAGTCACTTACTGAATTTTTGAAATCTCAAGGGGGAGCCTGGAGTAGTGGATGTACCCATAGGTTTTAGGGGGAACCACTCTAATTCTTTGTGTTGCCTTTTGTGTGTTGAGTGCTTTACATTTTCGCACTTGATCATTCCTTTCTTTTCCAGATTTTGGTGCCATTTCAGTTACAAAATACAACCTTGTCCTAGGTGCAGTTTGGTGCGAAAAGAGTTACAAAATTAACTGTTCTTCTCTATTAGCTAATTCAACCCCCCCTTCTTAGCTAGTTTGGGCCTACAATTGGTAGCGGAGCATAGGTCTCTTTGGTTTTGGATTAACCTCCTAGAGTAAAGATCATGGCTTTTGAAGGTTATAACATCCATAAAGCTCCTTACTTTGATGGTATGAATTTTGATTATTGGAAAGTAAGGATGCAAATTTTTATAGAGAAATCAAAGCTTAGAAGCTTGGGAGATTGTAGAAAGTGGTTGGAAGAGGCCACCAAAGCCTTTGAGTGATTGGGATGAATATGAAAAGTACAAAGGTGCACTTGATGCTTTGGCTAAAAATAGTTTGCTATGTGGTTTAAGTGTGGTGGAACTAGAGAGAGTTATAACTTGCAAATCCGCTCATGATATTTGGAAACATTTGTGCACTACTCATGAGGGAAGCATTCAAGTCATGAAGACATGGGATGATCTTGATTCAAGCTCAAGTGGATCCGAAATTGAAGAACAAGCAAAGTATATGTCTTATGGCTCTTGAAGATGATGAGGTAATGGATTCTTTCGATGACTTTACATTTGAAGAATTGCATGATGCTTTTCTTAAGTTGCATGAAGAACTTGAAAAATCTTTGAGAAAGAATCTTACATATAAAAAGCAACTTGAAGCTCTTGAAAAAGAGAAGTGTATTCTTAAGGCTTCTTATAATGAGCTTAATGAGAAGATAACATATAATGTTTGTGCTTGTGATGTATTGGGTAAAGAGAATGATTCTCTTAAGTCTCAAGTTGTTGATTTGAAAAGTACTTTAGAAAAGTTCACTAGTGGTAGATATGGTCTTAATCTTCTCTTGGGACAACAAAGACACCCAATGCAAAAACAAGGTCTTGGTTCATCTAATGTGACATGTGATGCTAAACCTTTTGTGCTTAATTCTAAGACATATGAACATGGTGCTACATCTTTTTCTCTTCTTGCTACATCATACGAACATGCTAAGCCACATGCTCATAATGATAGAACACATGTTCATAATACAAAATCATATGCTCATCATGGTAAATCACAAGAATATAGAAGGAGAACTTATACTAACTCATATGCTCATGGTAGAAGATCACATGCCTATAATGCTAGAACTCATGCTCATGATGCAAGACCACATGTTCACTATACTAGATCATTTGCTTATAATACTAGATCATATGGTCACAATTCTAGAGCACAAGCATATAGAGCTAGATCATTTTATAACCATGTTAAGGCATATACCTATGGTAGTAGGCAACAATCTTACAATGCAAGAGTCTTTGGCTATGACAATTTTGCTAGATGTGAACAATCTTATAGTCCTTCAATCACATGTTACTTTTGTGGAAAATATGGCCATGGTACTCATACTTGCATGCTTAGACAAAAGAATTGCTATATCAAGTATGTTTGTGTACCAAAAGGTACCATGACTAACCCCATTGGACCCAAGATAAAATGGGTACCAAAAACTTGATTGATCTTTGTAGGGAAGTAAGGATGAGTGGTGATTGAAGATTGGAAATACTCATCCTTTAGTTTGAACCATTTAGTATTCTTTTTTTTTTATCCTTTTAATGGTGATTTTGGTGCTTATTTAATTGATTGGTGCATTTTGCATTCATGCATTTCATACATGAGCAATAATGGAGAACAAGTTGGAGAAGGGCCTTGAGCATCTCTATCTTGGATTGATTGGAAAGGAGTTTGTTGTTTGGAAACAAATCTTATTGTTATGAAAATTTGGTGCATTTTGGGTTACATCACTTGACACTACTTTCTAGACCTTTTATTTGGTAGAATCTGGGTTACATCGTCTAAACACCCATTCTGCCACTTTTATTTTGGTGTAATTTGAGTTACATCCTCCAAACACCCATTCGGCCATTCTTTTATTTTGGTATTAAAAAAAGGAGAGGTTGGATACATTTATACCAAACTCACCGTTTTGGTTTCTTCCATTTACTTTTTTCTTTTAAAAAAGAGAGAAGGCCTAATATCTCAACAACCACACCAATTATTAAATTTTTATACTTTTTGAGAGTATGTTTCGTTTATCCCAATTCTTTTTTACTCCATATGCATTTATTTATTAAAAAGAATGGAGGGATGTCGTTTCAAAACACACCGTTTTGTTACCTTACCAAATAACAAACTCTATTCTATCCATCTCTTTCTATTTTAGCCGTCAATCTCAAACCCTCAAAAATCCCTAATTACACAAACCCTAGTTGCCATCTACACAAACCAAAATCACCACCACACCAAAATTCACTGGCTACAATTAGGTTGAAGACACCAAGAGAGTTGCTTCACTGATGGGTTTATGGATTTTGTTGATTCATCACTGCGCCGCCTCCGCCATCTACTGAAATAGATCCACCGCCGTGCTGCCGCACTTGACCGGAGATATATTGCCCACGAACGAAGTGAACAGCCCACGAAGCCTCGACATAAGCGCCTCCATCTGACCCAGTTCCTACAATCGAGTTCACCTCTGTCTTTGACTCTAATTACTTCTGCTGACACGACTCTGGCCACTTCTACTTATGCTCAGCCTTCTTCTCTAGTTCCAACTAATCAAAAGATTTGAGAATGCTCAAGACCCCAACTTTGTCTTAATTCCGAAATCTCTAAGATCATAATGTATGCATGCATCACATACTACTAATTATTTTGGATTGTATTACTACTCCAGTCATTGTTCTATCATGCTACAGTGATGTTATTTTTGTTCGTCTCTTTTGTATTGTGATTCTCATTGTTGTTGTCCAGGAAATTAGTCTAGTCCTTCGTTTGACTATTTTTTTTTTGAATAAGCCATTAGTACAACTTTTTTCAATTCTATCTATGCTAATTTATTGTTCTCGTATGACATTTACCCTATATATATATTTCTTTTTTCCTACAGCCTTTAAATTAACTATATGGTGTTGATGCTTTCAGTTTCATAAGTTTTGTAGCATCCTACTCTGGCTTGGTTTGTGTCTTTACGCATATTTTTTTAAAGGCAGTGATTTTTTTTATAACACTAGGTTATATCAGTAATCATCTTTCTTGACACTTATGCATTTCCATAAGAGAGCCTTTCTTTACTTCTATGGCTCTATGAATGCTCTTGATACGATCTGTTTATAGACTAATATACATATGGCCATTAATTTCTGTTACCCTCCTAATTATTCTTTCGTCTGTTTCATGGCTTGTCCATGCTTATAGTAAGTTGCTCTGTTATGTTGTTTGGCTGCTGTCTCGCAGCTTACAAATGATCCATGCACATTTTGGTATGGTGCATTATAGAATATATACGCTTTCATTATTGTGTAACGCATTACATTCAGCCTATGTCCTCTAATATCTTTAGCCACCACTGCCATGCCTTCGATTTTAAGCTACTGTGAACCCCATGCTTGAGAAAAATATTTGTTTTCTTTCTGTTCCAGTTTCGCATTTGCTTGCTACTTTGTTGAAATGTGTGTTTCTTTTTGCCACCTCCTCTTCATCTGTCTTGTTTTTAGTTAATGCACCGTTTAGGTTTTTGCTGTTGTCAAAAGGGGAGAGTGTTGAGTATGGACATTTGTCATTTTAAAGTATACTCAAAACATATTGTTTACGTATATGCGCATATTTATATCGTTTACATAGGAGTCCTATGCCATCTATCTTTAATTGTTTACATCATATAACAATGGTTGAAAACTCGTGAGCATATAAGCTTTTGAATAGGGGGAGCTGAATCATGTGTTTTCTACTAAATGTCCATAATTGACATCACCTAAAAAGGAAGAGAATGTTGAGTTATTAACTTGGATGAAAATGGTTTTATTGTTTTTAGTTGATTGTCAAATTGTAATGTCAAAATCAATGTTTTAAAAGATGTCAAAAATCGTTTCAGCCTTTGGCTTAATTGTTACTGGGCCAAACTTATATTCCAACTTATGATCAAATAATCAGCCCAGCCCTTTACTTGTTAGTAAATTCTCTTGGGCCCTTACTTGTATTTCAGCCCATATTTTCCTATTATGCACATAATGCTTTTTGGGCCCATTTTGCATTTCATTCCTTACACTAATTGATGTGTCGTCGTTTTGTTATTCAAATGAAGGGTGACCAGCTTTTGGTTCAAAAACAGGCTATGCGTGAAAGTTAAAAGCCAAACGGCTCTTTTTGTGTTGTGGGTTGTCTTCTTCCTTTTTATGTTTTACTCAATCACTCCAAAACCTTATCTCCAAGACACTAATCTTTCAAAAACATCAAAATTGAAAGATCAAAGGTCATGTGGACGCTTTCTTGTCCTTTTAGAAGACCCAAGACAAAGCAACAACCCCTTTTATGGGTTAGAGGAGGAAAATACACTTCTAAGTGTACAAACATGAGAGGAAGATGGAGAGGAGCTAAAATCTTCAACAATCAAGTCTACTAGCCATTTTTGTTGCCCTATTGGAGTACCAAGATGTGAAGAAAGGATTCTAGAAGCTACAAGAGCATAAGAGATACATTTTTGAAGATTTGGCTACTTGGGCAGTAAGTTTTGTAAGTCATTTGGCACCATATTTCAAGCCCTCTTTTGGGAAAATGCTCTCTTTTGTCCCATTCTTCAATAGATCCATTGGGAGCCTTTGAGTGCATTATAAATAGGCCATTTCCTTCCTGACAGTGATCCAAGGCAAGCAATTGAAGATTGGGCTATTTGAGTTGAGGCTTGCTAATTGTGCTTAAACACTTTTGTGAGATTCTTGAGCTAAAATTGTAAACAAAGAGTGAGTCACTCTTTGGTTGTTGGAAAATCAAACCTTGGGTAGAATTGGGGAAATTTTACTTGAGGGGTTGAATAGGTTTGAAGGTTGAGCCTTTGAAAAAGCTTTGGGTATAGGTTAGAGAGTGAGCCTTTGAAAACTCTTGTATAGGTTAGAGAGTGAGCCTTTGAAAACTCTTGTATAAGTTAGAGAGTGAGCCTTTGAAACTCTTGTATAGGTTGGAGAGTGAGCCTTGGGAAAACTCTTGTAAAGGTTTAAGCTTGATCCTTAAAAAGCTTGGTTGTAAAGAGGTTGGACTTCACCTTGAAAGAAGTCACTTAGTGGATTTTTGAAATCTCAAGGGGGAGCCTTGAGTAGTGGATGTACCCATAGGTTTTAGGGGGAACCACTCTAATTCTTTGTGTTGTCTTTTGTGTGTAGAGTGCTTTACATTTTCGCACTTGATCATTCCTTTCTTTTCCAGATTTTGGTGCCATTTCAGTTACAAAATACAACCTTGTCCTAGGTGCAGTTTGGTGCGAAAAGAGTTACAGAATTAATTGTTCTTCTCTATTAGCTAATTCAAACACTCCCCCCCCCCCCCCCCCCAGCTTGTTTGGGCCTACAATCTATACTATCTGTAAAAGCACGAAGACAGCGAAAGAGTCGATAGTAAAACAGCCGAAAGTAACATATTCAATTTTTTGTTTTCCTCCACAACTCCTTCAACTCCTATTTTTATTTCTACTCAAAAATCTAAATAGAATATATTTATTTACATTATACATAAGAACTTATTTATATTCGTTATAAAGTGGAGTGACGAATAAAATATATTTATCTGCATTGTACATAAGAACCTATTTCTATACGTTATAAAGCAAGGTGACAATGCCATAACCTATAATCACACGGATTGGGTTCAATCTAAGGTTGCAAATAACGATTTAACCCATAACCCCTTGATTTTGGTGCTTGAACAACGCCATAACCTATTGATTGGTTTTTTAGCCAAACTGAACCACTTTGCAATTAATAAACTGAACCTCATAATCCATTGACTTTGGTGCTTGAACAACGCCATAACCTATTGATTGGTTTTTTTAGCCAAACTGAACCTCTTGAGTTAACTAACATATTGAACTCTAAATTCATTGATTTTATTTTTTTTTCAATTAATAAACTAAACCTCATAATCCATTGATTTTTTTCCTTAGTGCTTTGATTGGGTTTTTAGTGAAACCGAATCTCTTGATTTAAGTAACACAATGAACTCTAAATTTATTGATTTTATTTTTTTTTGCAATTATTAAACTGAACCTCATAATCTATTGATTAAAAAAATAATTAACAAAATATTAATACTAAAAGACAAAATATGTCTCATAAAGAATTAAAAAAAATAATTAATATAAACTCTATATAAAAATAGAATTTTTGCAATAAATATATAACGAAATTTGAAGATTATAAATTAAAATATGCTCGTATAAATGAATTTGAAAAATCTTGATTGCGAAAAATATTATAGACAAATTTTTTTTTATAAAAAGTAAGAAAATGATGATAAAAAAGTTAGAAAAATATTTACCATAGCATAATAAACTTATAAAGTTATTAAAAAATTACTATAGAACATTAACCATCGTAATAGTATATTTTAAAGTTTAATAAATAAATAAATTGAAATTTAAGTCAAAAAATAAAGAAGCATAAAAAATAAAATTAATCTAAATTTAAAAAAATAAAAAAATAAAAAAAATTAAATTATAAAAATTAAATGTTTTAATTAAGTTAGCACTAAAAAGAAGAAGAGACGAAGTATTAAAAATAATTATAAATAAATATACAATTAACTATAAGAAATATATAACTAATTAATAGATATTAAAGTAAATTAAGTTTTTATGAAAAAATGGAAACATAATAAGTATATAATCAACATTAACCTTTTAAAAAAATCATATCACATAAAAAAATAATATAAATTTACTTAATTGAAATTTTATGTAAAAGAAAAAATTTATTAGCATACATGAATAAAAACTTTATTGTAGAAAATAAATTAAAAAATTAGAAATTGATATAACGGTGAAGCTATCAAAAATTTCATTAACTTTATAATTTTAACTATATATACCACTATGAATTATACTACAAAATAAGAATATTATAAATAATTTTATTTAATTTATGATAAATCTATAATTTAAATTAGGAGAAATTATTAGTATTTTATTATTTTTTCATACTCAATTTATTCTTAAAATTAATTTACCATTTTCTGTATAATTTTATATTAATTTTGATATTAATAATAGCATTTATATTGCTTGTTATTAGTAAAGTAAAAAACATGGACAACATGATGATTTGAGAAAAATATGAATTTGCCTTTTGAAAGGTTTTCTTCTTGATTGAGTGATTCAATCTATTTCTAAGGGAGGGATTCTCTTGGTTTTACATTAGGAATTAAATTCTACTTATCAAGTTCTTTTACTTGTGGCGTTTAATTTGATTCCTTGTAATTATAATTCCTTTGTTGCCTATTCCAATTGAGTTTAAGTAGGTGAAGAATAGAATTGCTAAACCCTAGTTTGATTGAAGTTGAAGATCGAGCATCAATTTGTTACGGAGGTGAATCTAGTGCAAACTCTAGGTTTGATGCCGTATCAGTGGAGAAGAGATGATCTCAACTTTCCCAAATGGTATTTGTAAAAAAGAGCACAATAATAAGACTGCAAATTATTCTCTTATATATCAGTGTGCAAATCAACCGAAATCAACCTAAAAAATAATCAATTCTCACCAAATTAAGAAAGCCAAACGTATAGTTCCGTTTCAGTGCAGGACAAATTTGGATAAAAAAATTTCACATGAAATTTCACTGAGAATTATATAATGGTTCCAAATCCAGACACCTTGCTTAATGCGATAAGCAATAGTTTTATTTTTTTTTGGTTACAACAAGAGTCAAAAGCATTACACTACAGCAGTTCTATAAAAATTACAATCCATAGCCAATCTCTACAAAATACTGCAAGGGGAAGTCCGCAACAACCGTGAGCTCCGCAACATCAGAAAGAGCGTTCTTAGCCAAAATATCCACAGCCTGGTTAGAGTCCCGAGAGCAATGAGTGAACTGTTCGTGATAAAGTAAAGTGCAGCGATGTCTGATTTGAGACAACAACGGATGCGCTGACAAACGGGAAGCCTGGTGGCCCAAGAGGACCTGTACAGCTTCCATGAAGTCGGATTCCACAATAATCAGCCGAAATTCAGATTGTAAAGCCAACTCCAGTCCATCCAGAATGGCATGAAACTCAGCTTGGATGACCGAAGTGGGATGAATTCTATGGCTGAAACCAAAGAGCCATTCACCCGAGTTATTCCTTGCCACGCCACCAGTGGCTGCCGCATTAGTTGATACCGCCACAGCGGCATTAACATTAATCTTCAACCATCCCGTAGGCGGGGGCAACCAACTTATGGCGTCACGAACATCATCAGCTTCAGCAAGTAGCGAACACTCCAATACAATTTCTTTCACATATCGGAATATGTTGTCAAGGACAATATCAGGAGGCCGGGTTTCAGCATCAAAACATACTCATTCCTCCTCTTCCATATGAGTCAGGCTGCCATACTCGCCACATACGCGGCAGAATTATTTGACGCCATAGGAGCTGTGAATCATGACAATCTCGAAGAGCTTGAAGGCTGGATTCAAAATCATTAGAACATCTTGGGCAACTCGGATCATGAGCAAGATGCCTGTGAACACGTGTTGCATTAGTGAAAACTGCATCATGAAGGACATGCCAAAGAAAGGTTCTTACCCTGGGCAAACCCTTCCACTTCCAAAGCACCTTCCATGACGCCCTGCGGGAACTATCGAGTGTAGGAGGAGCCACCACATTATAAGCCGACCGAACGGTACACTCCCAGAGGCAGTACCTTCCCAATAGACCTGATCCTCCGAGCCCTGGCGCATGGGTGGGGGAACAGTTTGTATTCTATGCATAATACGGGGAGGAACCAAAACTTGTAAGAATTCCCAGTTCCAACTCTCTAACTGGTCCACCACATCTGCCACCGTTAGATTCTCCAAACCATCCGGGATAACGACATCATCCAAGGTGTCCAAGGCGCCAATACCAAGAATCCACGAATCCCTCAAGAAACTTATTCGAGATCCATCTCCCATCACCCAACCCAAGCTGCATTGGACAATAGGCCAGGCCCGAAAAATTTCCCTCCAGATAACAAATGCATTACTCCTAGCATGAACTCGGGGGACAATACAAGATCCCGTTACATACTTTGCACGCAATAGGCGAACCACAAAGCATCAGGCCGTGTGACAAGAACCCAAGCAAGTTTAGCTTATCGCATGAGTCTTCTTCACACTGATTTCAATCCGATTCACTCGATTGGCCAGAGCCTCATTGGCTTGTCTCATACGCCGTAGACCTAAGCCACCCTCCGACTTTGGTTCACAAAGCTTTTCCCAAGCAACTTTAGCCATTTTCCTGTTACCATCAGAGGCTCCCCATAGGAACTGACGAGTCCTCTTATCAAAGTCCTCACAAACTCCGACAGGTAAAGGAAAAGTTTGCATGGAATAATAGGGAATCGACTGAAGTACAGATTGAGCTAAAGTGGGTCGGCCTACAGAAGATAAGCACTTAGTTTTCCAACCCACCAACCGACTTTACATCTTAGCTGTAATATGTCAGAAAGTATCCGTGGTAACGCGCCCATGGATCAAAGGGGTGCCCAAATTATCCATTTGAGGTGTACCCAACTGGGAGCTAATAGACGCGGCCAAAGAAGGCGAGACCTTCTTGGAGAAATACACTTTTGATTTGGCTTTGCTCACTTTTGGAACCAAACTAGTACAAAACTCATCAAGACAATTCAAAATTACCTGAGCTTGGTGATAAGTAGCATCAACAAACAGCACCAAATCATCGGCAAAAAACATATGCGAAATAGGTGGAGCATCTCCACAAACACGGATAGGCATCCAATCCCCCTGTTTAACAAGCTGACCAATTAATTGGGAGAGGCGTTCCAGATAGAGGACAAAAATATAAGGAGAGATCGGGTCCCCTTGACGAACCCTCTTGGTGGGAGTAAAACATCCGTAGCCTCTCCATTGCACAATACCTGCATGGAGCTGGTAGATATACAAGACATAATCAAAGAAATGAAGGAAGAAGGGAGCCCAATATCCCGTAGAGTATCTTCGACAAACTCCCAACTAAGCCTGTCATACGCCTTCTCTAAATCCAATTTAATGGCCATCCAACCCCTAGAACTGCACTTATGGTGCATGGAATGGAGAATCTCCTGAACAATAACCACATTATCATGAATATTACGCCTCGGGACAAAGCTTGTCTGAAAGGGAAGAATGAGCTCCGAAAGAAGGGGCTTATGTCTGTTCACAATCACCGTGGTAAGAATTTTGTAAGCGACGTTGCACAGGCTGAATGGCCGAAATTAAGTCACAAGCTCAGATTCTCCACCTTAGGGATTAGAGAGAGCAATGTTTTATTCATGGCAGGATTAAAGCTCCCAGAAACAAAAGCATCCCGAACAAAACGAACAATATTTCCACCAACCAAGCTCCAGAACTTTTGGTAAATATAGCATGGAAACCATCACTACCTGGAGCTTTATGTGGACTCATCTGGAATAAAGCCTTGTGCACTTCGGTAATAGAAACAGTTGCTTGGAGGGATTCCAACTGACTACTCGATATCACCGGGAAACAACCGCGACATGATAGAGGTCGCCACGGCCCAATATCAGCTGAGAATAATGTTTTGAAATAATTAAGTACATGTTCAATCAACACATACTCACTGACACACCACTCGTCATCAATAAGCAGTCTAGCGATTATGTTTCTGCGTCTTCGGATAACAGTAGTGACATGGAAGAAAGTTATATTCCTATCCCCATGTCGGACCCACTTATTCCTAGATTTCTGAAACCAAACATTTTTCTCCTATGCAAGTGCTTTGTCTAACTTCCTTTTAAGCTCCACCTCCAAACGTTGTAAATGCACACCCATCGGGCCTCGCACTTTCGCGAGTTGAATTCCAACCAAGTTCTTCTTTTTCTTGCCAAAAATATTTCCAAAAACCTCCCGATTCCAGATTTTCAACTTGTCACCCAAACATTCAATAGCAACATTGACAGGGGCACCAGCAAGCCAAAGAGAATTGACCATCTGTCTGAACCGTTTATCTAACAACCATGCAGCCTAAAAACATAAAGGCCTTGGCCCAATAGGAATGTCTGTCGGCCAAAGCCGTATGAGAAGGGGAGAGTGATCAGATTTCGTCCGAGGGAGATGGAACATATCTGCTTCCGGAAACATGTGCATTCACCAAGGTTTGATCCAACCGCACTTGGACCCCCCTGTGCTCCCAAGTAAAAGGAGAGCCATTGAATCTTAAATCTATTAGGCAATCATCGATCCACTCACCGAATAACCGACACACAGAGGGGATAGGAGGCTCATCACCCAACTTTTCATCAGGCCCAGTAAGGTATTGAAATCACCAGCAATGAGCCAAGGTCCCGGGAAGGATTGTGGGAGTACCTTAGTCTCCAACAAGAATTTCATTCGAGTAGCCACCTGGGGGCTTGCATAGACAGCAGTCACAAGACAAGTCAACCCTGAGCGCCACAACACAGAAACATGAAGAAATTGTTTATGGGAAATTAGTCTAGCGACAGAAATACGTGCAGTATCCCAACAAATCCATGTACCACCTACACGTCCCTCCACTTCGACAACCTCAAATCCATCAAAACCACACTAGACAAGGGTATCATGTGCCTAAGAAAAAGAAACTTTTGTCTCTAAGAGAGCAAGGAAGCTAGGCCTATGGTTTCTCACTAGTTCCCGGGTTGCACGTGCGAACTGGTAACTGCCAGCACCTTAACAGTTCCAAAAAATAAAATCAGCTTTTAAATTATCCATAAATGAAGCTAAATAGAAGAGAGACCCCCCCCCCCCCCCCCCCCCCCCCNGGGTACAATGGGGGGTACCACTGTATTGGTCTTAGTAGGATGCGTACCATCATGCAAAACATCTTTCCGCGTGCAGGAAGAGTCAAAGGCGATATCCAATCCCACTACTGTATTAATCCCTGAATTAGTTGTAGGGACATGTCGTGGCTCATGGATTATAGAAGTTGTCGACACAGCAGAATCCCGAGGCTGAATAGAAGCCGGAAGTGATGAGAGAGGGAAGATGGTTGACCCGCTCGAATATGTAGGTCAGTAGCACTGGACCTAGTAGGTTGTTGCTTGAGAACCACTTTTACACCTGCAGTTTTTTGTAGACCAGAGCCAGACGTTGAGACATGGAGGGGTTTATGAACAATTGGGACGAAGGTGGCATCAGTCAGTCTGGCTCATTTGGAACTTGGCCCTGACGAGGTAGTCTGATTGACTACTACTTTGCCCTTATTCCACCGAGTTCCACTACTTGTTTTCAAAACACTAGGGCCAGGGAGCACACCCACACCAGGTCCAGCAAAAAATTCCCCATCAGGTACACCACCCACCTCCTCCAGTTCAGCAGAAGCAAGAACATCAAAATGAGAACCACGGGCTCCTTGCTTGGAATTCTGACGATCATCCATGCTGCCGTCCACCCTTTTTGGTGGTACACGCTTCTAGCTCACAAGCATCTACTTACCATATCTTGGTTCATTCATAACATCCCCATAGGTTTTTGGCCCTGTAGATGTCGTGTCACCAGTCATAGAAACGGAGCTGATTGGCACCTGCGCACTATCCGCCATTGGTATGGGTCCCTCCACCGTTGATTTGGACGGGCACATATAGTACGGCTTGCCATGCCACACTCAAAGTAGATTTGGGGCAGATCTTCATACTCTATATGGTACCATATATCCTCAAAGCAAACACGAGCTTCGAGAGCTTTAGTTAAGTCTAGTTCAACAGTGATTCGAGCAAACTGTGCTTTATCCTTCTGTTGTGTAGGAATATCAAACCGCACTGTTCTCCCATTTTGATCAAAAACCATCTTCAAGATGCCAACGTGATAATGTTCAGTTGGCAAACCAGGGATTCGTCACCATGCTACAACAGAAGACACGCGATGCGTACTAGGATGGAAGTTGGGTCTCCACCATTCGACAGACAGGTACAAACCTAAAAAATCCATGGTCCCCCTATGAGCACCCTCATATAGTTAGCCTGAGAGAAAAACTTCACCATATAATAATTATGTTCCAAATCAATCAGCTTAAGGCCATTCCCGAGTTGCCAAAGACGAGTCAGGCGGCTGTTAAGTGCCTTAAAACCAATTAGTCGGCCCAGGGTTTGATGATCAGAGTGTTCTCCTAGTTTTTATAGAGTTTAGCACGAAAACTCTCAGTATATCGAACAACAGGCCCTTGTGGGGACGAGGTCACTTTGGTTGCTGCGGGTTATGGATGTCAAGATTTTTCCCTGAATTTTATCCTTAATAAAATTTGGGCGGCGACTCCCTTTGATGTAGTGAGGGATCAAATTAATTTTTTGGTCGAGTCCTCATAGTTGGCGACTCCACTAGGGATTCTAAAGGGTTTAAAAAAGCTTCTCTGGAAAAGACACATCAATAAGGCTTTATTGATTTATTTTAATAAACTTTTTCTCTACCTTGAGTCCGAAGTCTTCGGAATTAGGGTTTGCTCGCTGTGTGCATATCTGTTAACCTATCCCTGAGCGGTGGGGTCCAACCATCGCCTCCCACCTCTGTGGAGCCCCTAGCAGGCCAACCTGAGCCTGCCCGATCCTTCAGAGACACTGTTGCTCAGGGTTTGGCCTGGAACAAACCAATTATCAATACTGATTTCGCCATGAAATAAGCAGCAGTTTTATTAATTTCAGCTAGCATCCTCTTGCAATCTTCTTTTTTTTTTCTATTAATAAGCCCTCTTGCATTCTTCTATTTCCCCATTCATATTGAAAGGTTTCAATACTAGGATGCTTAAACATGGCAGCCCTGATGTGTATATATCTATTATTAACAGATAAGTATGGTTACAAGTGACTATCAGATACAAGACTTATCAGAAGTTATTGATGACAATGCTAACTGCCTATTAAATGACACTTATCTCTATTACTCCTCCGCAATTTGAGGGTAGTTAAACTAACTAGGCTCAAATTGTCCTTCAACAATTGAAAAGCTGTAGCCGAGAGTGATTTGGTAAAAATATCGGCCAGTTGCTTTGCTGCTTCATTATGAAAAACCTGAATGTGACCCCGGATGAAATGAAGATCAATTTCTAAATGCTTGGTTCGTTGATGCTAAACCGGATTGTTTGCTAAGAAAGTAACTGACAAATCATCACAAAGAATAGTGACAGGTTGTTGAGGGGGATACCGTAACTCATTGAGGAGACTGCGCAGCCAAGAGACATCAGCAACAACACTTGCAAGTACCCTGTATTCTGATTCAGCACTACTTCTGGACACAGTAGATTGTTTCTTAGCCGACCAAGACACCAAGTTCCCACCAGGAAAAACACAGTAGCCCGTAGTGGACCGTCTAGTGTCCAAACATCCAGCCCAATCTGGCGTCACTGTAGGCGACCAAACGTTGGGTTGATGTTGGTCGAATGAGGAATCCATGATTGTGGGTACCAGCAAGATATCGAAGCAATCGTTTGACAGCTTTCCAATGCTCTGTAGTTGAAGCATGCATGAATTAGCATACAGAGTTGACAACATAGGAAATATATGGCCGAGTAAAGTTCAGATATTATAGAGCCCCAACAATACTCTGACATAAACGTTGGTCATTTGTAGACAAAAGAACACCATGATGAATGGAGAGTGTAAGTTTCGACTACATGGGTGTGGAAATAGGTTTATATTCCTTGACGCCAGACTTAGCCAGAATTGTCTGTAAGTTTTTCTGTTGATGCAAGTGAAGACCATCTGGGATACGATCAACCTGTATGCCAAGAAAATAGTGCAAATCACCTAGGTCGGTCATGGAGAATTCTTGTTGAAGAAGATCAAGTAGCTGTTACAGAAGAACTTGGGAGGAAGATGTTAGTACTATATCGTCAACATAGAGTAGTAAATAAGCAACACCATGAGGGGTGTGTAAAGTGAACAGGGAAGAATCTGAATGACAAATAGTGAAGTGCTTGGATACCAAGAAGGTCGCAAATCATTGGTACCAGGCTCTAGGCGTCTGCTTTTAAACCATACAATGCACGGTGTAGTTTGCAAACATAGTTGGGTTTGAGAGGGTCCTCAAAACCAGGAGGTTGCTGCATATACACTTCCTCCCTAATAAAACCATTCAAAAAGGCATTCTTTACGTCTAATTGATGTATACCCCAACCTTGAGAAACTGTAAGACTAAGTACTGTACGAATGGTTGCTGGCTTCACAACCGAGCTGTAGGTTTCATCATAGTCTTCCCCAGCTTGCTGTGTGTACCCCCACAAGGCGTGCCTTGTGTCTGGCCAGACTTCCATCCGCATTGTACTTGAGGCTGTAAACCCATCGAGAACCAATGATATTAACTGAAGAAGAGGGAGGTGGAACAAGAGACCATGTTTTATTCTGTAATAGGGCCTGGTATTCTTCTTTCATAGCATGACACCATCGCTCATCCTTCGAAGCCTGGGTGTATGTTTTTGGTTCAGAAACGGTATTCGTGTGTGTGGCAAGAAAAGTGTATTTTGTGATTGGTTTTTTTATCTCATCGCGCAAATGTGTTGTCATGGGATGTACAGAAGGTTTTTGCAAAGGTGGTGCATCAAATTATGGTGATGAGGTAGAGGGAGCAGTATTTGGCTAGTTTTGAGAAGAAATAGATGGAGAAGAAGAAGCGTGAGGATGAGTGTCGTTTTTTGTTTGTTGTGGAGAAGTGGAAGGAGAATGTGTTGGTCCAGGAATTTGGACAGAAGGGCATGGTAAGCACGAAGTATTAGGGCATATAGTTGTAGGATTATGTTGAGAAATAGGTGTATCCTGAGCAGAAGATGAAATCATAGGAGAAGTATTAGCTAACCTCACAGGAGTAGAAGATATTGATGGAACCAGTACTTGTGGTAGGCGAAAAGCAGCTGTTGGATCAAAGGATTTGGATGAGTTGGGAGTGGAGGATGAACCTGGATTAGTAAATGGGAAAAAATCCTCATTAAAAACCACATTGCGCGAGATAATTACTTTGCGAGAGGTAGGATGGTAGCACTGAAACCCTTTATGATGAGAGGATAAGCCAAGAAAAACATGGAGATCAGAACGAGGAGAAAGTTTATGATGATTAGGACTCATATTAAGAGGGTAACAGGCACAACCAAAAACTTGAATAAGATCAAAGTTAGGAGACCTACCAAGAAGAATACTAAAAGGACTCTCCCACTGTAGAGAGACATGAGGCAGTCGATTTTGAACATAATTTACATAATGCAATGCCTCAACCCAAAAAGTAGGAGGGAGATGTGCTTGAGAAAGAATTGAATGTATGGAATTAAGTCGAGTTTGATGTTTCCTCTCAGCCATACTGTTTTGAGGATGGTTGTAGGGGCATGAAATTCGACGAAGTATACCATGTTGTTGCAGGAAATTATCAAAAACAGTATTACAAAATTCCCCGCCACCATCGCTTTGAAGAAAACATATTGAAGTATTAAACTGTGTTGTAATTTCGGCATGCAATTGTTGGAACTTAGAGAAAACTTCACTTTTAAAACAGAGTGGATAAATCCAACAGTACTTAGAATATTCATCAATAAAAAGCACATAATATTTATAACCAGTGAACGAAGAGACTGGAGATGTCCATACATAACAATGAATAATATAGAATAGCCCTAAGCAAGGTTCTAAGGAATCACGATATGGTAACTGCGTTTGCTTCCCAAGCTGGCAAGCATGACAGAAATCATTCTTATTGAAAGAAGAACATAATGAAGGAAATTGCGAAGTAAAGTGCTGCATAACAGGAGCTCCCGGGTGACATAAACAATGATGCCAAAGGCTGCTGGAAATGCGATTATGGAGATTGGCTTGTGGAGAAAATCGAGGAGTGGAATTGGAGAATCAAATAGAATAAAGAGACCCGGGATCATTGCACCGAATCTGTTGGTGAGAAAGAAGACCCTTCGCAGAAAAACCAGAATAGTCAAACACGACAGAGCAAGAGTTATCAAAAGCAAACCGTTTGATAGAAATAAGATTTTTAGTAAGTTTAGGAACCACAAGAACATTAAGAAGAACAAAGGAGCAGGGACCAACAAAGAAAACCTTTGTACCAATGTGAGAAATTGGGAGTGACGTACCATCACCAACCTTGACGCAATCAATCCCGGTATATTCAGCAAAGGAATCCAGTGACAAAGTCGAGTTTGTCATGTGGCTGGAAGCGCCTGTGTCTGCGAAGCAAGAAGGTTGTTGCTGTTCATGGAAACCGGCAAAATTGTGTTGTCTGCAATGCTTGCTGTATGATTGTAGCCATCACAGAGTTGGCACTTGACAGGAAGAGGACCCAGCACAGATGGAGAAGAGGAAGAGGAAGAGCGAGGCTGGTTGGAGGGTTGAGAATTCGAATTTTTGGGGTTGGAGTTTTTGAATGGTGGCCTCGATTGAAAAGAAGCAGGGGAAGGATTCCATGGTGGTTGAAAAGAATTGTAGCCATTACGACCACCACGATCCTCGCGTCCTCCACGACCGCCTCGTCCTCGAGTGTTGGTGAAAAAAGCCTGAGAGAAGTTAGAGGAAGCAACTTGATGGGTAGATTTATCTTTGCGGGTTTCTTGAGCCAAGAGCATGGAATGAAGCTCATAAAAAGAGGGAAGAGGAGATTTAGAGATAAGAAGAGTAACCAAATCACTGTATTCATCAGGCAGACTAGACCTGGCAGTTCGTGTTGACGGGTCGGGTTCGTGTCAGGTTGAACAGGTAAACAGGTTTCAATTTCTCAACCCGTACCTGACCTGTTTAATAATCGTGTCGTGTCGTGTCAACCCGTTTATAATCGTGCCGGGTTCGGGTTGACCTGCGGGTTACTTGTTAACTCTAGGAAGTCTACAAATTTGTTTGAAGTTTGTCTATTTTGCACATTTTTCAAGCAAATAGGTATATAATTAGATTTTTTATATATTAAATATAATTATAGATTATAGAATCATAATATAATATTATTTTAAATTATATATAACAATAATTTTGGATAATTTTAATAATTTTGGCTTTAAATGGTAAATAGGTCATGTATTAAATTAGTAAAATATATAGACCCTAAATATAATCGGGTCATAAATAGGTACCCATCGGGTTGGAGGGTCAACCCACGACCTGACCTGCTAATTTTCGTGTCGTGTCGGGTCAACTCATTTAATTAAACGGGTTGAAAATCTTTGATCTATACATGCTAATTTCGTGTCGGGTTCGTGTTGTGTTGGCGGGTCGAAACTTGTTTTGCCAGGTCTAAGGCAGACCATCAAGAATCTGTAGAATGATATCATCATCACTAACACGGCGTCCTATGGACTCCAGATTATCGGCAATCCGACGCACAGAAAAGAGATATTCAGACATGGATTTAGACCCTTTTTTAAAAGAAACAAAAGCAGTTTGATATTCCATGTAACGGGCTTGAACCTGATCATGAAAGAGTTGTTCAATGAACAACCATACCTCTCGCGCAGTAGGAAATGATCCTGGACGCACAATGTGATTTAAAATGTCAGGATTAATCGTGGCATAAATCCACGTAACCAGGGTGTTATCAATTCGACACCATTGTGTGAAGAGAGGGTTTGGAGAGGGAGGTGTGTTCGGGTCATTAGAAGTGAGAAAGGGTTCAGGAGCAGTACCAGTTCCATCAATATGGTCTAAAACCTGATGAGATGCAAACACAGTGAAGAGAAGACTCTGCCACACCAAGAAATTGCTAAAATCAAGAATAGCTGGGACATAGTTTCTGATGTTACTCACAGATAGAACAGAATGCGCAAAAGAGGAAAGATGCGCAGGAGCTGTCGAAAGAGAAGAGTTGGCAGAGGAAGTACTAGACCCAGAAAGTGCAGAAGGGGAAGAAGAAGAGGAGGAAGCCATAGGGAGAAAGAAAGGAATAGGGTTTAGGCTCTAAAGGATGAACTCCTGCTCCGCTACCATGAAATGTTTCAATACAAGGATGCCTAAACATGGCAGCCCTGATGTGTATATATCTATTATTAACGGATTTGGATTCTCTCCTGTACAGTATTCAACAGGAGAGATCCTGTTAAATAAATACCGTTGATTTGTTTAATCAATGGCCCTAAAATATGTAAGGTAAGAAAAACTAAAAAAATTAAATAATGTAAAAATAAATTCTCACCAATGATTTTGAAAATCATGGCCACGATTCAAGGAACAGGACATAACTTTACAGGAGAGGATCTCAATCCATTATTAACAGATAAGTATGGTTACAAGTGACTATCAGATACACTATCAGAAGTTTCAATAACATGAAATGTTTCAATACAAGGATGCCTAAACATGGTAGCCCTGATGTGTATATATCTATTATTAACAGATAAGTATGGTTACAAGTGACTATCAGATACACTATCAGAAACAAGACTTATCAGAAGTTACTGATTAGAATGCTAACTGCCTATTAACGGATACTTATCTCTATTACATATGGCCTTCCTCCAAAGAAAAGAGCAGACCAAAGCAAAATAATCAAGTTGATTAAATGATATAAAATATAACTTGTTCACTACAATAACAACTAAAAAGAATTTAACAATCCTGTAGTTCCCAGCGGAGCTACAATAGGAAAAAGGAGCACAAAAAGCACGCCTAACAAAAAAAGAAAAAAACAAAAGCAATACCAAAGTCAGCTGGCCACACAAATTGAAGTTAGTCAAGAAAAGTTTGCTGCAATAGAAAGAATTATTGCACAACAAACATAGAGATTCCAACAACACCAAGGAAAAATAAATCGAAACAAGATCCCCCACAGTTGAGTTGCTATAAATTAGTCAAGTAAGGTTTGCTGCAATAGAAAGAATTATTGCGCAACAAATATAGAGATTCCAAGAAACAATAAATCAAAACAGTTTTTTTTTTGAACAGCTAAATCAAAACAGTTGAGTTGCTATAAATTAATAAAGATCTTCCCCCAGTTCAGTTGTTATAATAATTTAATATATTTCCCCAAGAAAAGAAAAATCAAAAGGTCGAGGAAGGCACAAGGTTTTGCCGGATAAATTATATGATGTGGCTTCTTGATTATTTTATTTTTTTGGTCCGCATGCCAAAATGTGCTTTCAACCTTTTAAGATTAAAATAAGGTAGCTGAATTTTGAACTGGAAAGCTAGGGAACCTTCAAGTCAAGCACGCCAAGAACATATAGAGATATAGCTTAGACCCATATAGATATATATATATATACAGAGTACAGAACACAAAGAAATCAACCAAATTGCTTATTTTCCTCTGTAACAAAAGAAAGATATACAGAACATACATACACTACAACCTCGTCAAATGGTTGATTCAGGAAACAAGATCAAGAAAGCAGAAATGGAAGGGAAGAAGCGAGTGCCTCACACTAAGCCTCCATTCACAATAGGCGACCTCAAGAAGGCTATTCCACCACATTGCTTTGAGCGTTCCCTCCTCCGCTCCATGCTCTACCTAGTCTGTGATCTCTCCGCCATCTTTCTCTTATATCACACCACCGCCTACTTCCACCTCCTCCCTTCTCCGCTACCCTACGTTGCATGGCCTGTGTATTGGTTTCTTCAAGGCTGTGTTTTCACCGGAGTCTGGATGATTGCTCATGAATGTGGCCACCATGGGTTTAGTAAGTACAAGTGGTTCAATGACACTCTTGGCTTCTTCCTCCATTCAGCTCTCTTGATCCCCTATTTCTCATGGAAATATAGCCACCGTAGGCATCATTCTAACACAGGATCCTTAGATCACGATGAGTTGTTCGTCCCAAAAGTCAAGTCCAAAGTCCCATGGTTCTCGAAGTACCTCAACAACCCACCTGGGAGAGCCTTGCGTCTTGCAACCACACTCGTCATTGGCTTGCCCTTGTACTACATCTTCAATGCCTCTGGCCGCGACTACGGCCGCTTTGCCAGCCACTTTGACCCCAACAGCCCCATCTACTCCGATCAAGAAAGGCTCCAAATCTACATTTCTGATGTTGGGGTGTTTGCTACCATCTATGGTCTCTATCAGCTTGGGTTGGCATATGGGTTTGCATGGCTGATGTGCGTCTATGGAATGCCCTACCTTGTCCATAATGCTTTGGTTGTGACAATAGTGTACTTGCACCACACTCACCCTGATTTGCCACACTATGATTCTTCCGAATGGGACTGGCTTAGGGGAGCTTTGTCCACTGTGGATAGAGACTACGGCTTCTTCCTCAACACCCTCTTCCATAACATCACCGATGCCCATGTAGTCCACCACCTCATCTCTATAATCCCCCATTATCATGCAGTGGAGGCCACTGATGCAATCAAGCCAATTCTTGGTGAGTATTACCAATCCGATGACACTCCTGTTCACAAAGCCTTATGGAGGTCCATCACTGAGTGCCTCTATGTCGATCAAGACGAAGGAGCCCCCCGTCAAGGCGTCTATTGGTTTAGAAACAAATTCACATGAAATTTACACCTCTTTTACCACTAACTAATTAGAACATGCAGGCGGAGGCTTACATGGCATGTATCTCCCAGTCGTTTGGGAAGGAAGAAAACCAAGTCAGAAATTTTAATTTTTTTTCTTTTTTCTTACTCTTTCTTTTCGTTTCTTGTTTTTTTTTTTTTTAAATCAAATGGCCCATTGAGGAGGGATTACCTATGTAATATCCTTCATGTAAAATTTCATGAGCGTTCGTTTTCTTTATTTATCGTGCCATTGAGCTGACATCCCCGGATGATTTCATGCGCTCTCATCGATACTTTTGCGCAACTTGAACAAGCGCATATACATTTTTAAAATAAAAAAAAAAATATAAATTGTTACGATCGGATCGTAACAGAAAAACAAGAAAGAAATAAAGAAAAGAAAGAAAAGTTAAATCTCTCAACCCACAAGTTTAAGTGCCAAATTCCATTTATATCAAAACTTGAGGAATACATTGGCATGATATCTTTTATACTAGGACAATAACAAACAACACCATATACACTGAAACGCTCCGACTCGTATTTACCGTACACAGTAAACACGTGCCGGAACTATAACGACCCGACCAAACAAAGCCTAGTATACAGTGTATACAATAAAAAACCGGCTTAACAGCCCAAAATATAAACATTAGAAATCTGGCCCTTCGGCCCAACATGAAACCGTCATCAAATCTCGGTAATATCAATAACATCACAACCGGCCCAAGGCCCAACAACAACAATAATCAGCACAGCGGAAGACTTAATAACTCACAAAGACACTGTATGCAACACTGATGCAAACTATGGATCCGAGTCCTGTCCAAGGGATAACGTCGCAGCCTGTCTGGTATGCATCAAACCTGAACCACAAATAACTCAACCTCCGGGATGAAAGCCCGCAGGTGAGGGGTGAGTCCGAAGTGCTCACCGACGAAGGATAGACAATCAATATGCAACACTATAAATTACTCAAGGTCGAAAACAGGCATAACAGCCAAACACACTAAACCAAAAGACTCGACCCAAAACTGGTCCAAGACCAAAAAGACTTAAACAAAATCCAATTTCCAATTTTATCTTTCCGGGCCCCGTCACGGATAAGCTAGGGGTCAGACCTGGTTCTCAACATATTTCGGGTGCCAGATCAATTCCAAGAGAGCCCAGGGATCGACATCCCAAAAATAAGAACCCAGGGATAGACATCCCAAATATAATCACGGGATAGACATCCCAAGCATAGACATGCTTATCACAAGTAACCCAGATCATGGCCACCACAAAACAGTCTTAAACCATCGAGTCGTACCACTACTTACCACGTGACAATTATATTATCATTATCCAAATCCAAATCTCAGGGATCAACATCCCTAGCCAAAATACCGGGATAGACATCCCATCCAAAACCGAGGATCGACATCCTTATCACATTTCATTATTTAATCCATTATTCTTATTACCAAAAAGACACAGGGATAAACATCCCAAAATCAAATCATGGGGATAAACATCCCAAAATCAATCAAAGCACTAGGATAAACGTCCCGAAACAAACCACAGCAAATGCAACACTCAACAGTGCAACAATCATCAAACATAACAACCGAGTAATATAGGCACATATTGAAGCAAATCCATCCTCACCTTGGCCGATTACTCAACTCCGAAGACAATGACCGGTCCCAAGCCGGCTCCTCGAGAAACTTCCCGATATCAAAACCTATACAACAAAACAATATATACTCACATAAGATGCACATAAGAGTATGCCATGATGCCAATACTGCGAAATAAACTCATCTCGGTTAATATCCTTTATTATCATCTTTTACCGAAAATATTACACCGTACGTATATCCGAATATAATTTCGGTACCATACTTTAATTAAAACTCTCTTTTAAATATTTTTTTATAGAATAATTATACTTTGTCTTCCAAAATAATAACAATATAATTTTCCTAGAAATTATATCATATATATGTATTTTTCCCGAAATTATTTCCATAAAATATATTTCTTGCCAAATTATAATTACCAAATATTATTATTTTATTTTTCAAAACGGTATTATCATATATGCTTAGTGTAATATTCCCCAGAATATATAATATCATATTTATTTCTAAAACATTTTCATAGTATATATACCCCCTTTTCTAAAATTATTTACTCTTATAACAATTTTTTAGAGGAAATCATATTATAATTACATTTCTCAAAATAATGTTGGTGATATCATTTTATTTTTTTCCAGCAAAACATATTCATATACTTCATATATATATATATATATATATATATTTACCAAAATACTATAACTCATTCTTACCATATTATTATTAATATAACCATAACATAATTACCTTAATTTTCCAAAATAATATGTCTAAGTAATTTTATTTTTTTTTCCCTAAAACATAACCATATACTAGGTATACCAAAATAATTATATCTGGTCAAATTAATTATTTGGTCTATTTTCCAGAAATTATATAATTTATTAATCATATATATATATATTATTTTTATTTTATTTTTTAAAACCGGACTGGGCCAAATAGTGCGAGCCCAGCCCAGTGCTTAACCTCCTAATAGTCCAGTATATCCATACCCAAAACCGGGCCAGTTAGCCCAAGCCCAAAATCAATCCAACCCAAACCCAGGTCAACCCTAGTGAATTCGGGCCAAACCCGTCACAAACGAGTCGACCCGCGTGTTACCATCAACCTGCCACTGCTCACCTTGGGAAGCCCGATGACGGCGCGGGAGCAGAGCGAACGAGGCGGCGACGGGCAAGAGCAGAGGCGGCGGTGACGTGGTCGGCTGCTGGAGCGGCGACGACGACCGTGCAGGTGGACAGCAGGAAGCGAGTCACTGGTGGTTGCAGGTGGTCGTCTCGATCGTCGTGCTGCAGCAGGGGGAGCGACACTGGCGGCGCGAGGAGGCGGATCTGCAGACACGGTGAAGGCATGAGCAAGGCGACCCGACGGTGCGGAAGGACGGCTCGACACAGCTTCGTCTGGCGGCGTGACAGTTTCGCCGGAGAGGAGGAGAAGAAGGAAGGCGGGTGGGCTGTGGCGGCTCGGGCTGCAGGCGCGGTGGTGGTGCTTGGTGGCGGCGATGAAGAGGAAGAAGAAGAACGGCGAGGGGAGGAGGCACTGATGGCGGCGCGCGGGGGTGTGTGGAGGTGATGGTGGCCGACGGTGGCTGTCTCGGTGGTGTGGTGTTTGGTTGTTTTTTTTTTATTTTCTTTCCTTTCTGGTTTGTGAGTGAGGGATGGGTGCAGGATTTTTTTTGCAGGAAGATGAGAAAGGTGGCTATGGGTTAGCAGTGGTGTGTTGGTGGAGGTTCACGGGTGCAGAAGAAGAGAAAAAAAAAAAAAAGAAGAAAAAAGTGGGTGGCAACACGGGTTCACAGGGAAAAAGAGAGGCAGGCACATGCGTACAGGAAATGGCAGCGCCAACCTCAATCATACAGGTTGGCTGCATTCGAAGCGGGTCCGATCCGGACCAGAAAATAACTGATATTCCTCCTTGGTTATTTTTCGGTGTGATTTTTCTGAGGATTCCGGGACCCGAAAAAAATACCAACTTAGGTCCGAAAAATCCACGGAAAAATTACGAGCGCGGGAAAAACCTCGGTTTCGAAAAACGACGCTGGATTTACCTTGAATTAATTACCCAAGATTAATTCATAGGTAAATCACAGTAAAAAGACTTTTACAGTCCCGGTAAAAAATCAAATTTTTACCCGGGCTGTTACACACACTAATTTTGGATACAACTCTCCTTAAATAATCTTTACTGTGCCAACGAGGATTGGCTTAGTTGGTTGAGGTTCAGTAAACACTCCCATTAGGTTGAGAGTTCGAATCCCACTAACCGTCCCTCTTGGTGGTATTCTTTAAATACCACTGTAAGTGTTCGTTGAGCCCGATGGTTTGCCCTGGCCCTGGACTGAGGGAGTCTCCCCTCAACCTAAACTTTAATGTAACAACAAAATAAATAATAATCTTTACTGTTAGCACTATAACAAAAACATCCATTAACAACATTTTTCATATGTCACTTTAGGTTAAATTAATATTACATTACATCTGACACATAGGATAAACGCTGGTACCTATTTGTTGAAACACATAAACAACATATCAACGTTTTATGAATTTCATTTATTTTCAAAAAAAAAATGTGTTGTAACAACATTTTATAAGCATTGTTTTCTTATATATAGGAAAGTGTTATTATTATGATAAATATCAACACTTTTTAAATGTAAAAATAATTTTTTAAAAAAATTTAATCTTAATTTTCAATATTATATTATATTATATCATATCTAAAATAAAAAATAACAACCATAATCAACAATGTTTTCATAAATGTAACTAACTATGATTAACAACATTTCTAAAATATCATGCAAAATACAAAATAAAAATTATTAAATATAATTAACAACATTTGTAACATGTCAATAAAGATATAAAATAAACATCTTAGTAAGTTAAAGCATACATCACTTGTCAAATGTCATAATTGAATAAACTTTTTTGTAATATTAAATTTTTACACCTTGCGATTGATATTAACTACAAAATTTAAACGATCGACATTGTCAAAAAAATTACATAACATAAAAATAAAATTACATTATGGGAAAAAAATAACTATAAATTATGTTCAAGAAATTCCAAGCTCCTTTACCATCATCTATTAGTGTTTCTACAAAAAAAAATATTTTCCAAAATAAGCATCAATAAAGAATTTTGATTGAAACATTAATAATCTCAAAAAAATATTAAAACTTACATCATTATAAACCAATAAGAGGATCACCGCCTGAGGAAATTCATGAGATTTGTAGCTTCAAGAGTCTGCGATATTAATTGTTTGAGAAGAAAAACTCTCCATTTTCATTTTGGGCCCTTTTTTTATTGATTTCACAGTTACATAATAAATTAAGTTGTTAAATAAATTGAAATTCAAATATTAAAAAATTAGCATTAGATGAGATACGAAACAAGAATATTACCTTCCCCCTCATAATCACTCACCTGGTTCAAATCCAGAAAGTGCCAAATAGTTATCCAATAAAATTATCTTGAGAAGCCATGCAATCTATCTCAAAAAAACCACCACCTAATATAAATGGATAGAATTAAATAATTATTTAATTTAATAAAATTGAAAGATCACACGGTATGAAACGTCCCGACTCAAATTTACCCAACAAACAGTAACTACCAAACAACAGTGCCGACACGTGACGGTAAATACAACAGGAAAACCCGGCCCAACGGCCCAAAGATAATATCAATCACCCGATCCCGGGTACAATAACAACAATAGCACAACGGAAGCAATTTTTAATAATTACAGCAAAAGTATGAATCGACTCGATGCAAACTATGGATCCAGATCCATCAGAGGAGATGCCGCGGCCTGCCATGATGCATATCGGCACAAGGAACAACGTAGCCTGCCGATGGGGCAGGTGAGGGGTGAGATTCTCCATAATCTCACCGATACATAACTCATGATTAACAACATAGCATAATTAACAGTCAAGAGCACATCAACACGGCATACGAGTAGTGAACAGAACACTATACAAATACAGTCATATAGATCAATGCCGACTATGCAAATGTCCACCCCATCGACTATGCAATGCAATGACCACCCAACACCTCACAGACTATACAATACTCTAGTGCCCGACCAGGACACCTCAACTCAACTACATATTGGGTAACCGACCCAGTCTATACGACACAGACTCTGGTCCTGACAGACTATACTCAACAGAGATTCCTCATTGTGTGATAACATACCGTTACTGTGCTTGCCGATCATCTAACCCGGTACCAAAACAATCTCAAAATCACGTGAGCCTCGCTCACTGGGTAGCCGGCAACCTGCACGGACCATACCCAATCAACATCACAAACCGGTCCCCGGGTAGAATCACAACACAGCAACAGCAACAGCAACTACCACAGCAACTCGTAACCACAACAAAAATCCTCATTAAGTGTAAACATAACCTTAGAAATAACGACCATCCTACCGTCGACCACAGCCGACAACCAACATATCTCAATATCCCATCAAAACCGACAAATGATACTCATCTGACAATTATCAATAGAAACCGACAATAAACAAAGGACAACTGGCAACCGATGCCAACAACAATAGACTACTCACGACCAACGACAACAAACAACACCCGCAACCGGCAACCTATGCCGACCACGGTCAACCGACTATACTGACAACCTCCCAGGGTATGGTCATGAGACAACATGCATATGAACATAACACATCACAGCCCAACAAAGCAAAAACACATCTCAAACAAGACTGAGCCAAGGCCAAAAGAATTTCTATTATTATTACCAATTTTATCTTCTGGGCCCCGTCACTGGACAAGCTAGGGGTCCGACCTGGATATCAACATATTTCGGGTGCCAGACCAAAACCAAGAGAACCTAGGAATCGACATCCCAAAATAGTAACCTAGGGATAAACATCCCAAAAGAGAACCCAGGGATAGACATCCCAAATATATAACCACAGGATAGACATCCCAAGCATAGACATGCTTACCACAAGTAACCCAGGTCATGGCCACCACAAAACAGCCTTTACCCATCGAGTCGTACCACTACTTTCCGAGTGACATTAAAGTCGTCAACACAATTTCCAATTATCCAATTTCCATTTTCAATATCCATTATCAATTTTCCATGGTCAATAGTCCAACAACAATCTCAAGAGCAATAATCACGGCAGTCAAATATCCAAAAGTGAATATCTCAGCAGTTCAATCAAACAACAAAGCACACAAAGTATTGCGGACACATCTCAAAGGTTACCCATCCGCCCAACAAATATCAGCAATTATCACAAAGTTATCAACAACAATAACCATAAGATGCAATGGAAACTATGTAGTTCCAAGACCAACCATCCCGGCTATCACGGATGGAATGACGTATATGCAACCTCACCTGATACTCCTCGGAAGCCAACATCCGGTTAAGCCTTGATATTCCTATAATATAACAACAGTAATCACTTATAATGCACAAACAAGATGATTATGCATGATTCCGGTTAACAGTTATTAGACGGCTTATCAATTCATTTTATTATTTCCATAATTATCTTATTCATTTCTATGGAGGTTACTAATAATCTATTTTCCATCTAATATACCAATCATATTTAACACAAATCAAAACCAAAACTGAGCGTCCAAGCCGATATCCCGGCCCTTAGGCCGCTTATGACAATAAGATATATATACGTACACTTATACGTAGTGTATATTTAAGGAAAAATATTTGTAGATAAATCAAGTTACGATCCGTTAGATTCTCATAGTCCATATGATGTAAATAATATTTCTTAAAATAATTATTCCCAATTAAATACTAAATACTTATATGTTTTATTACAATAATTATATAATAGTGGAAACGATAAATACGTCAAAATATTATTTAAATAGTATATCCTATAATAACTCGTTTAATGGAAAATATCTCCAACGGTATGAAATTAACATAGGCATCGTATAGCATAAAATATTCGTACGAATTTGTAATTGTTATATTTATAATTAAATATCTACGTATATGATCATAAGTACATGTATACATAAAACTATAATTGTTAAGTAAAGATATAGTCTAGCAATATCTAAGCCGGTGTAATAGCTGTAATACTTTATACGGTATATATATGTATATACTTATATAAGATTAAATCAGTAATTAAAATAAGGTGTAGATCTAATATTATTTTAGTTTAAGATTACGGAAGTGAGTATAATAGAAATATATATACATGTCTAGGTCTTTTATAATATAAATTCAATTAAACGTAATTAAGGAAATTTGGAAATTTAAACTCGGTAGACCTTCACGAACGTTTAGCCCAACTGAGGATAAATCTAATATTAACATAATTCGAAAATTAAATAGGGGACATAATTAAAATAAATAAACGATATGGGCCTTTTATTAGCTAGCCCAATTAAAATCAACAATTAAATTTCAATTGGCCTTTTACGAGCCCAGGTAAACATAAATAAAATTTAAATGGGAATTTAAATACTATGGGCCTTTTTAATAGCCCAATCGGAAAATTAACCATAAAGTAAATAAATGCATAAAGAAAATAAATAAAAGCGTAAATGAAATAAACAAAAGATATAAATTAAATAAAGCATTAATAAAATAAATAAAATTATAGGTTATTATTAATTAACTTGATTAACCGTTTAATTTAATCGTCGTTTTATATCCTAATCCGTTTAATATCGTTCGGGTTCGTTAGGATGCATATGGATGGTCCAAGGCTCGGGTTTTACCCACAGTCTGTTTCGGAGCTCGCCGGAAAATACCCGAGACTGCCGGAACCTCGTCGGATTCCGACGGTACTGTTCATGCTGTTCATAAAACCCCATGGTCCTCAACTCTGCCCGTCAAGCGTCAACGCACCCAAGCCACCTAGCTGAACCACTGTCCATTCCACCCACCAACACCTTCACCACACCCACGGCCACCCACCGGCGACCAGCAACGTCCACCACCCGCAACCATAGAACCATCATCAACGACATCACAACAAATCCCAAATTCACACTCGATTAAAACAACATGAAGCCAAGCACATAACCAAGATCAATTAGTCCAAACCAACAGAAACCCGATTGAAGAAAGAAAGAAACAGTGGATTTGAGAGAGGGTCATCGTTGGGTCTTACCCACACGACCATGAGGCGGCAACGGATTCGAGGTGAGAGCGGCGAGAGGGAGGAGGCAGCGATGTGTGGCTGTTGGCAGCAGCAGGTCGGGTAGGATTCGACGACTCTCCTCGTCTGGCCGGCAGCGCGGCTGGGTTTGTTGGCCTGCAGCGACAGGGAGCGGGGCGGCGGCCGAGGAGAAAACGGTGAGGGAGAGAGAGGTTGGTGGCGGCGCTTGGTGGCGAAAGGGAGAGCAGCGGCTATGTGTTTGGTGGTGGCAGAAACGGTGAAGGGTGGGGAAGAGCAGGAGAGGGGAAGGAAGAAAGAAGAAGAAAGGAGAGGAGGAGGTGGCTCTGGCTGTGTCTGGTGGAGAGGAAGGAGAGAAAGGAGGTGGAGCGGTGGCTCTGGCGACTGGTGGCAGGGGATAGGGGAGAGGAAGAGAGGCAGAGAAGGAAATCGAAAAAAAAAAGAAAAGAGAAAGAGAGGAGAGGCGTGAGAAATCGGGTGAAGAGGGAGAGAAAATAAAGGAGAAAAGAGGAGATGAAGACAAGGGGGGACAACAAGTCACGGGAAAGAAAAAGAAAGGAAGGAGGGGAGGATGGCGGCTGAAGAAAAAGAAAAAAAAAGAAGAAGGAGAAAAGAAAGAGAAGAAAGGGAAAGGAAGAGAAAAGAAAGGAAGAATGGCCACGTGGCAAGCCACGATTGGCCGAACCGGATTTCCATCCCGAGTCCAAAAATTCAACTTGGGCTCGGAAAATCTGATTAATACCCCTGGGCGTCGTCCAAATCTCAGAACTAAAAACCAAGGCTCGGTTAGTTGTAAAGGAGGCTCGGAAGTCCCGAGTAACCCTCGGAAAATAGTTCCGAGGCTCAGTTATCGAAAGAAACTCCAGAATGTCGCGTATCCTTAGTGATCGAAACGAAGCTCGGTTATTCCCGGAAAAACTCTCGGAAAAGCTCGGTCCGATAGAATCCTCGAATTACGGCGTTTAAAATTATAATTAGTAAATATTATTTTTGCAACACAAGTATTCCGTCCAAAATAATAATGAAAGTATTATTATTATTGTTGGTTTGAAAAATAATAATGGTAGAAATAATATTAATCATCTATGGAGTAGTAAAAATGATAAAAATTTATATCAGAAATTAACTCAGGTTGGTAAAATTTTCAATTAACCGCGATAAAATTTATTTACCACAGTAAAAGTTAAATCAACTTGGTAAAAATCATGAAAAATTTACCCGGGTCGTTACAGTCTACCCACCTTAAAAAGAATTTCGTCCCCAAAATTCCCGTAGGAGAAAAACCATCAATATTTAAAACTTCAAGGTTAGTTACGCCATTTTTCCAAAAACTTATCATTTTTCACAACTTATCTTTCAAAATCTTGTTATATTTTCATAAATCCATTATCAAAACTTTGGAGTAACAAAGCAACAATACTGTTAAGCACAAAACACATATAGTTAGGCGATCAAAATGTATTCATAAGAGAGATTACTCACGTGTGATTCTTCTGCAGCAGGCTGGCGTCCCTCGACTGGATCCATAATGCACTAACTATATGAATGTGCATGCAATCATGTTAATCATGTGGAGCGAGTTATGAACAACAAATAAGCACAACAAACAAGCACAGTAAACACCCTAGGACCTACCGCCCACTCCGCTGCCAAAATGAAATGCCCTGACTCAAATTTACCCAACAAACAGTAACTACCAAACAACAGCGCCGACACGTGGCACAGACGGTAAATACAACAGGAAAACCCGGCCCAACGGCCCAAAGTTAATATCAATCACCCGACCCCGGGTACAGCAAAAGTATGAATCGACTCGATGCAAACTATGGATCCAGATCCGTCAGAGGAGATGTCGCGGCCTGCCTTGATGCATACCTGCACAAGGAACAACGTAGCCTGCCGATGGGGTAGGTGAGGGGTGAGATTCTCTATAATCTCACCGACACATAACTCATGATTAACAACATAACATATTTAACAGTCAAGAGCACATCAACACGGCATACAAGTAGTGAACAGAACACAGTACAAATACAGTTATAAAGATCAATGCCGACTATGCAAATGTCCACCCCATCGACTATGCAATGCACTGACCACCCAACACCTCACAGACTATACAATACTCTAGTGCCCGACCAGGACACCTCAACTCAACTACACAATGGGTAACCGACCCAGTCTATACGACACAGACTCTGGTCCTAACAGACTATACTCAACAGAGATTCCTCATTGTGTGATAACATACCGTTACTGTGCTTGCCGATCATCTAACCCGGTACCAAAACAATCTCAAAATCACGTGAGCCTCGCTCACCGGGTAGCCGGCAACCTGCACGGACCATACCCAATCAACATCACAAACCGGTCCCCGGGTAGAATCACAACACAGTAACAGCAACAGCAGCTACCACAGCAACTCGTAACCACAACAAAAATCCTCATTAAGTGTAAACATAACCTTAGAAATAACGACCATCCTACCGTCGACCACAGCCGACAAACAACATATCTCAATATCCGATCAAAACCAACAAATGATACTCAACTGACAATTATCAATAGAAACCGACAATAAACAAAGGACAACTGGCAACCGATGCCAACAACAATAGACTACTCACGACCAACGACAACAAACAACACCCGCAACCGGCAACCTATGCCGACCACGGTCAACCGACTATACTGACAACCTCCCAGGGTATGATCATGAGACAACATGCATATGAACATAACACATCACGGCCCAACAAAGTAAAAACACATCTCAAACAAGACTGAGCCAAGGCCAAAAGAATTTCTTTTATTATTACCAATTTTATCTTCCGGGCCCCGTTACTGGACAAGCTAGGGGTCCGACCTGGATGTCAACATATTTCGGGTGCCAGACCAAAACCAAGAGAACCTAGGAATCGACATCCCAAAATAGTAACCTAGGGATAGACATCCCAAAAGAGAACCCAGGGATAGACATCCCAAATATATAACCACGGGATAGACATCCCAAGCATAGACATGCTTACCACAAGTAACCCAGGTCATGGCCACCACAAAACAGCCTTTACCCATCGAGTCGTACCACTACTTTCCGAGTGACATTAAAGTCGTCAACACAATTTTCAATTATCCATTTTCCATTTTCAATATCCATTATCAATTTTCCATGGTCAATAGTCCAACAACAATCTCAAGAGCAATAATCACGGCAGTCAAATATCCAACAGTGAATATCTCAGCAGTTCAATCAAACAACAAAGCACACAAAGTATTGCGGACACATCTCAAAGGTTACCCATCCGCCTAACAAATATCAGCAATTATCACAAAGTTATCAACAACAATAACCATAAGATGCAATGGAAACTATGTAGTTCCAAGACCAACCATCCCGGCTATCACGGATGGAATGACGTATATGCAACCTCACCTGATACTCCTCGGAAGCCGACATCCGGTTAAGCCTTTATATTCCTATAATATAACAACAGTAATCACTTATAATGCACAAACAAGATGATTATGCATGATTCCGGTTAACAGTTATTAGACGGCTTATCAATTCATTTTATTATTTCCATAATTATCTTATTCATTTCTATGGAGGTTACTAATAATCTATTTTCCATCTAATATACCAATCATATTTAACACAAATCAAAACCAAAACCGAGCGTCCAAGCCGATATCCCGGCCCTTAGGCCGCTTATGACAATAAGACATATATACGTACACTTATACGTAGTGTATATTTAAGGAAATATATTTGTAGATAAATCAAGTTACGACCCGTTAGATTCTCATAGTCCATATGATGTAAATAATATTTCTTAAAATAATTATTCCCGATTAAATACTAAATACTTATATGTTTTATTACAATAATTATATAATAGTGGAAACGATAAATACGTCAAAATATTATTTAAATAGTATATCCTATAATAACTCGTTTAATGGAAAATATCTCCAACGGTATGAAATTAACATAGGCATCGTATAGCATAAAATATTCGTACGAATTTGTAATTGTAATATTTATAATTAAATATGTAACAGCCCGGGTAAAAATTTTAATTTTTACCGGGACTGTAAAAATCTTTTTACCATGAATTACTGTTGAATTAATCTTGGGTAATTAATTCAAGGTAAATCGGGAGTTGTTTTTCGAAACCGAGAGTTTTCCTGCGCTCGCGATTTTTCCGTGGATTTTTCGGACCTAAGTTGGTATTTTTCGGGTCCCGGGATTTCCGGAAAAATCACACCGGAAAATAACTATGGGGGTATCAGTTATTTTCTGGTCCGGATCGGACCCGCCTGTATTATTGAAGGCGGCGCAGCCTTCACACGCTGCACACCATCTTCACGGGTTACAAAAGAAGAAAGCAGGAAGGGAAAGAAGAGGAGAAGAAAAAGAAAAAGAGAGGAAAAAAAAAGAAGAGAGAAAAAAAAAAAGAGAAGGAAAGAAAAAAAAATGAAAATCGGGAAGGAAGAATAAGAGGAAAAAAAAAGAAAAAAAAAGAGGGGGAAGGAGCCACCGGCCGACCCGCCACCACACACCAAACCCACCGCCACCGAACCCCCTGCAACACCGACGCCGCCACCTGCCACCTGCCACCCTCCTTCTCCTCCCTCACCTTCTCCTCGTCGCTGCAACCTGAAGACCACCGCCGTCGTCCTTTCTCCCTTCTTCTCCTAGCTGCAGCCATCGACGACGAAGGCACCGGAGTTCTCCATGCCTGCTGCTGCCGACACCGTCGCCGATTTCTCCGTTCCGTGTTCGCTGCCGCCGAGTCGCCGCCTGTTGTCGCCCTCCTCGCGCCTCCTTCCCGTGCCGGGCGCCTCTGCTCCCGTGCCTCTCTGCTCGCCGATCGATCCGCCGCCGCCTGCAAGGTGAGTTAAGGATAGGACGACCCGGATGGAGGGTCGCGGGTCATGGGTTGACCCGGTTGGCCTGGATGGGTTGGGTTGTGAATTTTGTGGGCTTGGTCAGATGGGTCTGGGTTGGTCCTGTGCGCTCCTGGGCTCTGCCTTGGGCACTTGGGCTTGGATTCTGGACTGGATTTTGGGCCCAGTTCGAATCTGTTTTCAAAATAAATAAATAAATAAATAATAATAAATGTATAAATATAATTCTGGAAATATAAAATATATAAAGTATGGATTATAATTTTTCTAGAAAATATAAAAAGGGTATATGGCTACTTGATATAATATTTTCAAGGAATTAAAGTAATTATAACATGATTATGGTAAATGTTTTTAAGGATATATATAAAGGAAATAAACAGAGAAATATATATATGTGTATTTATAAATTCGTATTTATTTTCAGAAAATAAGTTTATATAATTCTATTTACTGGAAATATGGTTTTCTAAAATAATAATATTTGGTAATTATTATTAGTTAGTAATATATATCATGGAAATAATTTTTGGGAAAATACATATATATGATATAATTTTTAGGAAAATTTTATTGTTATTATTTTGGAATACAAAGTATAATTACTCCAAAAATATATTTTTATTTAAGAGTTTTAATTAAAGTATGGTACCGAAATTATATTCGGATATACATATGGTATAATATTTTCGGTAATAGTTGATAATAAAAGAGATATGAACCGGGATGGGTTTAATTCGCAGTATTGGCATCATAGTATACCGATTATGTGCATTTATGTGTATATATTGTATTGTTGTATAGGTTCGGATATCGGACAATTTCCCGAGGAGCCGGCGTCGGACCGGTCATTGTTTCCGGAGTTGAGTAATCGGCCAAGGTGAGGATGGATTCCCTTCAATATGTGCCTGTATTACTCGGTTATTATGTTTTGATGATTATTGCATTGTTGGATGTTCCAATTGCTGTGGTTTGGTTCGGGATGTTTATCCCATTGTCTTGATTATTGTCGGGATGTTTATCCCAGTATTGTGATTGATTTTTGGACGTTTATCCTTGAGTCTTTTTGGCATTAAATAATGGATTAATTAATAATTTGAGATAAGGATGTCGATCCTTGATTTTGGATAGGGCTATCCCGGTATTTTGGTTAGGGATGTTGATCCCTGTGATTTGATTTTGATGATGATAATATAATTGTCACGTGGTAAGTAGTGGTACGACTCGATGGTTTAAGACTGTTTCGTGGTGGCCTTGACCTGGGTTACTTGTGATAAGCATGTCTATGCTTGGGATGTCTATCCCGTGATTATTTTTGGGATGTCGATCCCTGGGTTCTCTGGATTTGGTCTGGCACCCAGAATATGTTGATAACCAGGTCTGACCTCTAGCTTATCCGTGACGGGGCCCGAAAAGATAAAATTGGAAAATTGGATTTATTTGAGTCTTTGATTTGTTTTATTTTGGTGGTTTTTTCTTGTTTTTGACTTGAGTAATTTTAGTGTGCATATTGATTGTCTTTCCTTCGTCGGTGAGCACTTCGGACTCACCCCTCACCTGCGGGCTTTCATCCCGTAGGATGAGCTATTTGTGGTACAGGTTTGGTGTATTCCAGACAGGCTGCGGCGTTATCCCTTGGACAGGGCTCGGATCCATAGTTTGCATCTATGTCACATACAGTGTTTTTGTGAGTTACTAAAGTCTTCCGTTGTGCATTATTTTTACTATTGTTGGGCCATTGGGCCGGTTGTGTTGTTATTGATGTTTACTATTTTGGGCTGTTGAGCCCGTGTTCCTGTTGTATACACTGTATGCTAGGCTTTGTCTGGTTGGGTTGTCACAGTTCCGGCACGTGTTTACTGTGTACGGTAAATACGGGTCGGGGCGTTTCAAAATATCTACGTATATGATCATAAGTACATGCGTACATAAAACTATAGTTGTTAAGTAAAGATATAGTCTAGCAATATCTAAGCCGGTGTAATAGCAGTAATACTTTATACGGTATATATATGTATATACTTATATAAGATTAAATCAGTAATTAAAATAACGTGTAGATCTAATATTATTTTAGTTTAAGATTACGGAAGTGAGTATAATAGAAATATATATACATGTCTAGGTCTTTTATAATATAAATTCAATTAAACGTAATTAAGAAAATTTGGAAATTTAAACTCGGTAGAGCTTCACGAACGTTTAGCCTAACTGAGGATAAATCTAATATTAACATAATTCGAAAATTAAATAGGGGACATAATTAAAATAAATAAATGATATGGGCCTTTTATTAGTTAGCCCAATTAAAATCAACAATTAAATTTCAATGGGCCTTTTACAAGCCCAGGTAAACATAAATAAAATTTAAACGGGAATTTAAATACTATGGGCCTTTTTAATAGCCCAATTGAAAAATTAACCATAAAGAAAATAAATGAATAAAGAAAATAAATAAAAGCATAAATGAAATAAACAAAAGACATAAATTAAATAAAGCAGAATTAATTATATAAAGCATTAATAAAATAAATAAAATTATAGGTTATTATTAATTAACTTGATTAACCGTTTAATTTAATCGTCGTTTTATATCCTAGTCCGTTTAATATCGTTCGGGTTCGTTAGGATGCATATGGATGGTCCAAGGCTCGGGTTTTACCCACAGTCCGTTTCCGAGCTCGCCAGAAAATACCCTAGACTACCGGAACCTCGCCGGATTCCGGCGGTACTGTTCAGCAGTTCATAAAACCCCATGGTCCTCAACTCCGCCCGTCAAGCATCAACGCACCCTAGACACCTAGCTGAACCACTGTCCAATCCACCCACCAACACCTTCACCACACCCACGGCCACCCACCGGCGACCAGCAACGTCCACCACCCACAACCATAGAACCATCATCAACGACATCACAACAAATCCCAAATTCACACTCGAACAACATGAAGCCAAGCACAGAACCAAGATCAATTAGTCTAAACCAACAGAAACCCGATTGAAGAAAGAAAGAAATAGTGGATTTGAGAGAGGGTCATCGCTGGGTCTTGCCCACACCACCACGAGGCGGCGACGGATCCGAAGTGAGAGTGGCGAGAGGGAGGAGGCAGCGATGTGTGGCTGTCGGCAGCAGCAGGTCGGGGAGGATTCGACGACTCTCCTCATCTGGTCGGCAGCGCGGCTGGGTTTGCTGGCCTGCAGCGACAGGGAGTGGGGCGGCGGCCGAGGAGAAAAGGGTGAGGGAGAGAGAGGTTGGTGGCGGCGCTTGGTGGCGAAAGGGAGAGCAGCGGCTGTGTGTTTGGTGGTGGCAGAAACGGTGAAGGGTGGGGAAGAGCAGGAGCGGGGAAGGAAGAAAGAAGAAGAAAAGAGAGGAGGAGGTGGCTCTGGTTGTGTCTGGTGGAGAGGAAGGAGAGAAAGGAGGTGGAGCGGTGGCGGCGGCGACTGGTGGCAGGGGACAGGGGAGAGGAAGAGAGGCAGAGAAGGAAATCGAAAAAAAAAAAGAGAAAAAGAGGAAAGGCGTGAGAAATAGGGTGAAGAGGGAGGGAAAATAAAGGAGAAAAGAGGAGATGAAGACAAGAGGGGACAACAAGTCACGGGAAAGAAAAAGAAAGGAAGGAGGGGAGGCCGGCGGCTGAAGAAAAAAAAAAAAAAAGAAGAAGGAGAAAAGAAAGAGAAGAAAGGAAAAGGAAGAGAAAAGAAAGGAAGAATGACCACGTGGCAAGCCACGATTGGCCTAACCGGATTTCCGTCCCGAGTCTGAAAATTCAACTTGGGCTCGAAAAATCCGATTAATACCCCTGGGCGTCGTCCAAGTCTCAGAACTGAAAACCGAGGCTCGGTTAGTTGTAAATCAGGCTCGGAAGTCCCGAGTAACCCTCGAAAAATAGTTCCGAGGCTCGGTTATCGAAAGAAACTCCAGAATGTCGCGTATCCTTAGTGATCGAAACGAAGCTCGGTTATTCCCGGAAAAACTCTCGGAAAAGCTCGGTCCGATAGAATCCTTGAATTTCGGTGTTTAAAATTATAATTAGTAAATATTATTTTTGCAACACAAGTATTCCGTCCAAAATAATAATGAAAGTATTATTATTACTGTTGGTTTGGAAAATAATAATAGTAGAAATAATATTAATCATCTATGGAGTAGTAAAAATGATAAAAATTTATATCAAAAATTAACTCGGGCTGGTAAAATTTTCGATTAACCACAATAAAATTTATTTACCACAGTAAAAGTTAAATCAACTTGGTAAAAATCACGAAAAATTTACCCGGGTCGTTACACGGTAAGGTTGAGAGAATACCTTTTTGGGAGAGAACACTTGTGGAAGTGAATACCTAAGTAGCTGAGTTCTTAACCAAAAAATGCTCCCAACCTTCCTCCCCTCTCAACCCATGTCTCTTGGTCTTCCAGAAGACACCCCAAATGTTTTCCGCCACTCCCTGCAACACACCACCGTTCACTGAAACAACCCACTCCAACCACCCATTCTCCCCCTACCTTCCTATCCTCCAAAACTCAAATCCCCCTCTACACTCGCCTCTCCCAACCCTAAACCTCTTCACTTTTCCAAGTGGAACAAGAAAACCATTCTGAGCGCAATAGAGAATAACAGGATCTTCAGCATTTACATAGAGAATATCCCTTCGAGATGGACTGCTACAAATATCTAGCTCGTAATGGCTAAGTTCGGCGATGTCATGGACGTCTTCATCCCAGCAAAATTATCCAAGTCTGGAAAGCGATATGCCTTTGTGCGATTCAAGAACGGTTCTGATGCCCAAGCCATTACTCAATGCATTTCCTCAATGCATGTTGATGATTGCCAATTATCTGCCAGTATGGCAAAAGCAAGAACCCCCACCTCCACTGCTCCTCCTCGGAGAACCAACACCACCTATCCAGCACCAGTGACAGGCCTCCTAAACCCCTCCTGTTCTTTTCCCAAGATTGTTCGTCATCAAATCATACAACCCCACCCTGCCCCCTCAACTGCACCCCCTGCCACTTACATCCCTAAAACTTCCCCTTCTAGCTGGTTGCGCAGAAGCGCTTTTGGGATTTTGCAAAATCCTATGCCTATCGAAGAATGCCATAGACTATCTTAGTCACCACATCCTTGTCAATTTCCAGATCATCCCGATTGGAGGGACGTCTTTTCTCATCAAGTTTGATTCAGTTTCTGATAAAGATTCGATTACCCTTCATAAACCTTCTTCCTTTGATCAAGTCTTCTCTGTCTTTCGAGACTGGCGCCTGAGCAATGCTGCTTGTAACAGACTATGCTTGGTTCTTATCAAAGGCAATCCCACACTGCCTGGTCAGAAGAATTTTTTCAACTTATCTCCAGCAAAATTGGGACCATGGTGGACTGGAGTATTGAATCTAGAAGTGGTGATCGCCTGGTGTTCTTGCCGATTTTAGCCCCGGTTCTCGTTAATTCTGATCTGACTTAATTTTCACGCGCAAAATAAAGTGTATCAGACCAGAATATACTCTTTTCTTGATGGCTACTCCTCCATATCATAGATACACCCCAGATTCACTTAAATTCACATTTTTTACCATAAAAACACTTCATGCAAAAAAGGTAATTTTTAATTATAATTTTATACGAAAATCAGAGCTAAAATTGAGCTGCAAGAAAAGTGTTTTATGGGCCAATATTCCTGGAGGATCCATATTTCATTAATTTAAACCCTAAACATATTTCAAGCCCAAGATTAAATCATCTTATTAAACTTAGGTTTAAAATACATAAAAAGTCCAAATCAATAAAATATCCACATGCCAATATATTAAACTCTAAATATAATTCTAGCCCAGAGTTAAATCATCTCATTAACATGGGCTAAAACACTCAAAGGTCTAAAAATAACAAAATATAGATAGTCCAAATTTGGGTTTTCACAGATACGAGGCACCCCACCTATGCTTGCGCGAGATAATACTTAATTTTAGACAAAACATGAATCTCGTGTATGTGTGTGCATGTGTACAACCAATACCCAGAAAGCATGGGATCAAACAACATATTCCGCATGAGTAAATAGTTTTTTCTGTCCTTATACTTTGTCGATTTCGCATTTGTTGTCCCTCCTCATTTAATTTCACTTATGGTATCCCTAAACTCTCAAATTACTGAGCCATGTTGTCCTTTCTACCCCCTATAGCAGGTGTGTTGTCATAATACTGACATGTATCTTGTGGGGCCCATAGGCTATCTATTTTTAAATTTCTTTTACTTTTTTACTTAATTTTTCAAAGCTCCAAGTTTTTGTTCTTTTAATTTTTTTCACTATAAAAGAAAAGCATGATGTCATTTTACATGTAATCGCCTAAGAATGTTGTTTAGTGAATAGGCCCCACCGTATCTTTTGCAAATAAATAAAAAAGTACCGATTTATTTAATTTAATAAGGATTTTAGAAATTATTTTTTTAAAAAAATAAAAAATGGTTAGAAAATCGGCAGAATATTAAAAATAAAAGAAAAAAATAAAAATTCAGCACTAACAAGTTTTTTGACGATTTATTTATTTTTTATCATTATAAAACTAATTTATTTTAATTTAAAAAGAAGTTTTAGAAATTAAATTTGGAAAAAAGGAAAATAAAAAAAAACTTGCAGACCACCATGACACGTGTCGGCACCATGGAAAAAAAAATTCTATTGGGTTTTGTACTAACGAGTTTAGCACCACTAGGGATGACAGTTGAGGAAGTGGGGAAGAAAGGGATCCTCGCTCCATCCCCACAACCTAAAACACTCCCTATCCTTATCGAATTCAGCCTTCATCCCGGCTCTACTCACTCCCTACGAATCCTCGAGCTTAAATTATTTATTTTAAATATTTATTTTTTTTTCTAGTAAAAATTTTGAAGTTTTTGTTCTAAGACCAATACAAATATGTGTGAAGTATATCTCAAATTTAAGGATCGGTCCAAAATTTCAAAATACAACCAAAATACTAAATTTAACTAGTAATCTTTTGTCTTATAACCAAAACAGTTAATGTTTAAATATGCAAGTATTGGAATGCAAAATCATCACTTTTTTTTTTACATGTCGTGCAGGGATGGATAATTTGATCCCATTTTCATCTCCAAATTAGCCTAGGGTTAAAAACTCTCCCGTCTGTCTTCATCTTTACGGACCAACAATTTCCCTATCTTTATCCCCATGGCGGGATGAGGATACGATTGTGGATGGTTTTTGAAATCATTTGAGATCAGAATCTTTTTGATCATTGAAGTGACTCTGGGATGGGTGTGTTACCTCCCCCACATTGGATGGGAGAGGAGGAGTAATAAGGCTAAGCTAGAGACTATGTGACAGCATTTGTAATCGTAACTTCATCAATAATTAAATCGACTGTATTAATTTGGAAGAAAAAAAATCTCGACAGTATATTTGAACAGTATTTCCATTTTTGATTTGGGAATGCCCCCCCCAGAAAGCACAGAACCGGCTATATATTCTAGAAAATTCTCCTCATTTCCCCCAGAAACCAGAGAAGACAAAAACAAATTTCGAAAAACATCATCAAAACCCTCCACTCCACGCAATCCAACGGCCCACAGAAGCCCATCGTCCTCCTCCTAACACCCAAGAAAAACTCATCGCCCAACTCTCTGCCCTCTCTACGTTGCTTCATTCCTCCTACTCCCCCCCTCTCTCTCTCTCTCTCTCTCTCTCTCTCTCTCTCTCTTTGCCCTTCAGCCACTCTTATCCCCCCAACAAAAAAATGTCCACCGTCATCAGGACGCCGCCGTGTAGGCCGCCGCTTTTGCCGCGTGCCACCATCCCTCACAGCAGCTTATCCCCCTCCAAACCCGCCCGTCTCTCCTTCAGACACAAACCCATTGCCTCCACACCCGCCCTTCCTCCTTCTACTACTGTTGTCTCTTCTCTCCGGTTCGCCTCCAGACCCTCTTCCCTCCGCTTCGTAAAGCTCGTCCCTTTCTCTTCCCAAGGAGAAACCGGGACCGAAACCGAAACAACCGAGGCCCAGAGTAACACTCCCGAGGTTATGACCCATCCACTTCCTGCATTTTACTTGCGGGGTTTCTGTTCTGTTTAGTTTGTGCTTCTTGCAGTTAGTTTATGTTTGGGTTTAATGTTTCAGATGACTTGGATGTCGTCAATTTAAGTAAGATTCTAGCTTCTGTTGTTTAATTTTCTTACTAACTTTGACTTTTAGATGACTTAAGTTTTCGTGTGACTTATTTTGTTGAATGTGTTGGATTTGCAATGTTAGTTTCATCATTAGTAATGCTGTTTTTTTTTTTTTTTTTATAATGTGCGTACTGACTGTTTAATTATCTGTGGAAACAATCTACCTGTTTAAACAATGTGGTTATGCTCGTTTGTTTGTTTCTTCTGCTGATACATTTTTGGCAACTCTTTTTCGTAAAGAAGTTACCATAGATGTTATGTGCCTCTGACATACAATGGCGGTTTTGTGGGAATTATATCTTTTTCCACAACCCTTCATTTGACCAGTACAGCACAGATAAAGCCAAAAAGATTTTATCTTTGTTGCCTTGCGATTTAGAACATGCCTAAACTCTGATTTATTGCTGGAGTTCTGAATGCCTGAAATCTCAACTCTTCTCTATGCGGAACTTTTCTTTGATGCATTATGATTTAGTGAGTTCTTTCTTCTAAAAGGATTTGTTTAGCAGGACTCTTCAGATGGTGCTGCTGGCGTGGAAGACGCTGTTGGGGTTGAAGATGTTGCCACAGAGGTGGAAGATGCTTCCAGCACTGAAAAAGCCTCTGATTCCGATGACGCACCACCTTCTGTTATCATCTCGTCCTTGCAAGCATACAAAGAAGCTTTGGCAAGTAATAACGAATCCCAGATCGCTGAGATAGAAGCTTTTCTGAAATCTTTTGAAGATGAGAAAACAGAAACTCAAAAGAAAGTGGCTGCCCTAACTGAAGAGCTTGCTGCTGAAAGGGACCGAGTTTTGAGGATTAGTGCAGATTTTGATAATTTCCGGAAGAGGACAGAGAGAGAACGGCTTTCACTGGTGACAAATTCTCAAGGGGAAGTGGTGGAGAAGTTTTTGCCTGTTTTGGATAATTTTGAGAGGGCTAAAACCCAGATTAAGGCTGAGACAGAAGGGGAAGCGAAGATTAACAATAGCTATCAGAGTGTATACAAGCAATTCATGGAGATCCTGGGCTCACTTCGCGTTGTGCCAGTAGACACAGTTGGAAATCCCTTTGATCCAATGGTGAGTTGATCCACCTGTTACCTTTACTTCATCTGAAGTTTAGCTTCATACCATAGGGAAAAAAACTACGCTTTTGTCAATTGACAATGCTCAGCGAAAGAATTATGTGATAAGGGAAAACTATCACTTCTATAAAGATAATACTCGACTCGAGGCAATGTGCTTGGATGAAACTAGCAATACAATAGCATTATTACGTTGATGCAGCTTCATAGAATAGGGAAAAGAACTAGTTATATTGATCTAATGGTGAGTTGATGAACCTGTTACCTTTACTTCATGTGAAGTGTAGCTTGATACCATAGCTGAAGTTTAGTTCTTAGCATTTCATGGAGAGTTTTCTCAGTTAACAATGCCCAGAAATAATGATGTGATATGGGAAAACTATCAATTCTATCAAGGATAAAGATAATACTTGACTCTGAACAATGCACTTGGATGAAACTAGCATTGGAGAAGCATTTATTATATTGGTGTAGCTTCATACCATAGGGGAGAAAAAAAACTATTTATATTGTCCAATGGTGGTTGATGAACCTGTTACCTTTACTTCATGTGAAGTGTAGCTTCATACCCTAGGGAAAATAACCGGTTCTTATCATTTCATGGAGTTTTTTCTCAATTAACAGTGTCCAGGGGAAGAATGGTGCGATAAGGGGAAAACTACCTCTTCTACGAAGATAATACTTGGCTCTAAGCAGTGTGCTTGGATGAACCTAGCAATAGAAAAGCATTATTATAATGATGGATCAGATGCCTGCTATTAATAGGAACAGTAATGTGAAATCATTGACCTCTTCTGTTAATTAGTCTAGTGACTGGTCCCATGGATTATTGACTCAATGCAGGCAAAGCACCAAGTTGGCTCGAAATTTAGTAAAAGGCTTGATGGACTTTTTCGAGTATTTGATCAAGTTTTTCGTGGCTTTAAGAAGACTTGGATACACCTTAAAAGTCTAACCAAGTCTTGATGTTTCGTGCCAACTTGGTGAGTTTGCATGAGTAGCAATATAGTTGCAATTGAATCTTACTTTTGGCTTGAAATATCCTATTCCAAAACATGTTAGATCTAGAGCAAAGTTGTATTGTTGCTAAAAATGATAAAACACATTTTCAGATTTGATGTGCATTGTAATTCTGAGAGTACCGAATCTGCATTTACTTCTTTGAGTCACCATTCTTTACCATCTGATCATAAAGGATTTGGATAATCTTCTGACTGGTCAATTTTTGCTTTGTAAAAGTTGCATGAAGCTATTATGCGTGATGAATCTACTGAATTCGAAGAGGGTGTCATTATTGAAGAATATCAAAAGGGTTTCAAGCTTGGTGATAGGCTCTTGCGTCCATCAATGGTGAAAGTATCAGCTGGACCTGGCCCTGCCAAGCCCGAGCAAGCAGGATCACTAGAAGAAGCTGATGTTGAAGGTCAACCCAATGAGGAGGGTAGCACAGAAGCAGTATCAGAATCTGCTGAGTAGGCGAGTGGACCTGAAACAGTTTTGTAAAAGCATAAGATCCATTCTATTTCATGGTTATTATTGGTATGGTTCCAGCTTTGTCTTAATGTTAGTTCTGACAAACGATGTACCGGTGCCAAATGGTTTACGTTTTAGCAGGGTTAATACAGAACTCACATTTTGTAAAACCATGTGTCATTTTGCTAACGAAATGCCTGGATCTGGTGAGGTTGGGGCTTGTAACTTGTCAGTAAAAACTACCCCGCTGAATATTTTGTGATTGACGTGAGTGGTGATATAATTAAAAATTCCTAGGATATTCTGTCTTCTTATGCTTCTCAGTAAAAACTACCCCGCTGCTAATCAAAATTCATTTCGATCTTATTCTGGTGAAATAAATATAAGCAAAGCCCGTGCAGTTGATATCGACCACTCAGGCCCGTTGTCATACCCAAACCTTCATGAACCCAATTTGTCAAGCATATTAATTTTTGTGTTAAAACCGCTCACAGGTGTGAGGGGTTTAGATGTCAAATGGGTTCTTCAATTTCATTAAGGGTGCGTTTGGTTTGGGGGTTGGGCTGGGTAGGGTTTGGAACCCAAACCCCAACCCCAAGGGTTGGGGTTGGGTTTGGGTTTTAAACTCAGGCCATGCTGTTTGGTTTGGGGGTTGGATTTCAACATGGGTTTGGGCTGGGTTTCAAAATAGGTGTTTGGTTGGAGGGTTGGGTTTAAGGTTGAGTTTGATAATTTGACCAGATTGCCCCTAATACAGTAGAATGAAATTCTAAATATAAAAACACGTTTTCCTCGAAACATAACATGCAAAATTATATTTGATTCATAAAATCACGTTTTTTTTTGTTCCGAGTGATAACGTGCAAATATATTTAATTCAGAATTTTTTATATTAATTTTTACTTTTCTATTATTTTTTGAAAGTTAATGAAACCCATTGTTTTATATTACTCCCGATAACATTCATGGTTTCTCTCACACATTGTCAATCCACCAAGGGTCAAAACATCCAGTACATAGATATTGTCCCGAAAAAAATACAAACGACAAGTTCAATATTGTCATCACCACATTGTCATCAAACAGTGCTACCTTTAACATTTAACATCCACGGTAACATATAAATTACACATTGTTCGTAAGGATCATGGCCATGAAGAAACCAATCAAAATACCAATAACAACATAGCGCGTTGGAGCAACAACTGCCTGGTTGGCGGGCGGGAAGGTTTTTGCACGATCACTTTGCTCGGCGATGGGCTCCATAAGGCAAGTAGTAGCACAATTACTTTGCTCGGCATTGGCATTTTCAAAGTGTTCGCGAGCCCACCTCTCCTCACTCATGACATAAGCAACCTTTGCTTCGTCGTACGTTTTGTAGCCTTTGAATGAGGCATTCGGGTATCCATCTACGACCAATTTAACCGATGGCCAATCGTCATATATGCCATTACGACGCCCGTTGAAAACCACATAAAAATTGTACTTTCCCATGGCACAACACCTACAAAGAAAACACAAAATATCCAACCATCAAGCAATATACCCATAAAAGTAATCCACAATGCCATACACAACCATGAAGTAAGCAAAAGTCGTTCATAATTCATAACCATGAAGCAAGCAAAAGTCATCCACAATTCCATCCACAACCATCAAACATAACTAACAAGTACTAAGTTTTGACAGTAACAGAAATGCATGATGAAAGAGTACGAAGATGCAGATTTTCCTAAACAACCACTAAACCATAGTTCCATCCACAACCATCTCCATCCTACTACACTACATCCTCGCCAACTTAGCAGCCAAACGCAGTTTTTTACTCTCGCTTACTGCCCAGAACACATCGATATACTCAGGATACTTAGGGAGGTTGAATATGGCATCGACCACATCATCGTCCGGCACACCAATGCGTACCATCTCAGCTTCAATCCTTGCATATTCGGCCTGGTTTTCCGGGTCAGTGATCCTCTTCCTTTTGGAGAGCACCTCAAACAATTTTTCATTCTGCACTCTGTCAAACTCCATCCGCGCCTCCATGGACCCAGCACATTTTGCAAATGAATCAGCATCCGTCACCTTCTTCTTCCCTTTCAGAACAGCATCCCCTGCAGTATCTTTAGGGGAAGCATCTCCTACATCTGCAGTGGTTCCGGCATTGGAACCCATGGTCGATGCACCAGTTGCACGACTAGTGCTTTGAACACTAGCAGTAGCCTTGGCTTTTGCAGCCTTGGCTTTTTCAGCCTCCCTCCTATGAAGATCACCAATATCAGCACCCGCATCACCAGTGGCATGATCTTTTCCATAGATCTCCACCAACTTGTAATATTCAGGAAAAGGCTCACCAATCTTGTACTTGTGACATGGGTGTTGCTACAATTTAAACCAAATTCAATGTCACACATAATGCCAAGTTGAAATGCTAATGTGATACGGATCTTGAAATCCCAAAAGAATGCTAACCTTGTTCCACTTTTCTGCCACATCCGAGCTATCAACCTCAACACACATTTTTCGGTCATTCCACCCGAATCCGCTTCTGTCAAGCATCTCATGGCATGCCATGTACTTATCTCTCAAAATTCTGAGCTTACTCCTTATGTTCTCCTTGGTGTAATCACGTTCAGGCCGCCTTTCCTTCAACTTTTTCATTATCATAGTGTTGGATCCAGCTCTAAATTGCCCCGCATCAGCCATGTGACCATCCACAACCATCTCTTGCATGACAATTATCAAGGCATCTACGTCCTCTTGAGTCCAAATTGCACGAGGCTTCGATGGTTTGCTTCCGGCCTTGGATCCAGCCTTGTCTCCAGCCTTGTCTCTAGACTCGGCTGCAGACTCCCCTACAAGCATTTCTTCACATGCCATCTCTTCCATTTCACTCATCCTACTTCCCCCTAATATGGAATTTCAGTAGTGAACCACACAAATGTTTAACAAGTCTAATAAAGGTGCTACTGAAATACAATGTCAATAACCAATACAAATATAATGTCAATAACCAACACAAATATAATGTCAACATACAAATGCAGTACAGTATGAAGAACCAATAAAAACACAATGTCAACGTTCGAATGCAATACAATGTTATGCATGGAATGGAATACATTTTAGAATTTATTAAGGCAAGTAGTTTTGGAAAAGAAAACACTCTTCAAATAAAAATCTGAAATAGGTGACTTGTAGACAAGTTCAAGGAATCTGAACATGGGAAGCCCTCCATTCATTGAACATCTCCATTGCTAAGCCATCCCTCCAATTAGACCATTCATCAGTACTTTGCACACACTCAATGACTTCGGGTTCTTCACTATCATCCTCATTACCAGACGTCAATTCAGCTGCACCTTCTTCAATTTCTGCAGGGTCTACTGCCATTGTTTTCCTAATAAAGTTATGCAGCATTGCACAAACTGCAATGATCTTCACTTGGGTCTCAACACCATAAAAGGATGGGCTCCTCAAAATTGCCCACCATTTCTTAAAAATGCCAAATGCTCGCTCAACAACATTTCTGGCACTAGCATGTTTAAGGTTGAAATATTCTTCATGATTGGCCGGTGCCCTATGACCAGTTGCTGCCCGCTCTTTTAGATGGTAGCGGACACCTCTATATGGGGCAAGAAATCCAGGCCCATTTGTGTACCCAGCATCAACTAGATAATAATTCTCTGGAAAAAATTATGCATGCACGTAGGCAGTCAAAATTTACTGATTTCATTTTCAGTTATATACATTATATATACAACTAAAATTGAACATACCCACAGGAACCTTCAACACGTCTGTCTTTGTCACCGCAGCACGCAACACCCTAGAATCTGATGCAGATCCCTCCCAACCTGGGAGTATGTATGTGAAATTCATTTCACGGTTACATACTCCTAACACATTCATTGCAATATGCCCCTTCCTACTGCGGTATCTACGTTTGTCAGCTGCTGGGACAGTGACATTAATATAACAACCATCTAATGCCCCCAGACATCCCTATTGCAAAATTTTACAAAATTTTAGTTGCGTGTAAAATTCTAACAAAATTAAATGTAAGACAGATTCCTAACCAGTACCTTGAACCACTTCCATCTTGGTTCCGTACAATCGTTGGGTACAGGCTCTGGCTTAACATCAAAGGCGTCCTTAGCCAATATAGCCGCCGTCAATACCGCATGCACTTGCCTACTTACTGTCTCACCCGACCTACTAAAAGCTGTCATTTGTACCCTATTCTTTCCGTGATGTGCTAAAATCTGTAACAACATTGCAACTTTTTCCTCTATGGTGACACTACCTGTTGCCGTCAACCCACCCCTAGTTTGGAGGATGTCACATAATTTGGCAAATGCATTTCTATCCATTCGTAGCATCGAAATGCAATACACATCATTAGCTTTGGTAATCTTATCTATTGCCTCTTTCCTGCTTTGTAAATTAGTCGAAACCCTATCGTATAACGCCCTCTTATTGGCATACCTACCAATTTTCATGTGATACAACGCCCCAAATATCTCCATTTCCATCTCCCTATTACGGCGGTTTTGGTTATTCCACCACCACCATATTACCAAGTCCTCTTCCCATTGATCATCCTCTTCCATATTCATCTCAATAATGTCTATAAAAATGAACTCCAATTAAATAATGCAAGCACAAGATGGACAACATGAAAATGGCAAGAGAGCATGTTCAGCACAACAAATAGAGGAAGACAGCCTAAAAATGTCAAGAGAGCACATTCAACGAGGTAAAGAAGTGCCAAAACAAGCACCAAATACATGAGAAAGAGAGAGTGGAAGTTGATACCTTGACAATGTACAGTAATGTCAGAGGTTGAGGAGGAGTAGCAGATGCCGAGACGAATGGATTTTGGAACTGGAGTAGTGAAACTGAAAATAAAAACCACACAGAGAGAGCGAGAGAGAGGAGAGCATGAGAATTTGTATAACGAATTTGTATAACTTTGCTGCAAAATGAGAATTGATTAAGGAGAACATTCCAAGCAATATTTGAAGCACCTCAAGTGCAGAAAATGAACAGACAGATACGAAAGCTCTATTATCAAGAAAGGGCAAAACAAAAGAGCAAACCCAAAAGCCATATAGACACGACCACATGCATGTATAAAAAGCAAGTCACTACAAACAAACAACTGAATTGTAAGATCAAAACAACAGACTAAGAAAAGGAAATGATGATCACTGATTCTTCGCTGAAAATAAAAACCACACAGAGAGAGTTTGGCTCTAATTGTTCTCCACATCAAAAAGTCATGCAATTTGCTGCAAATTAAGAGAATGTGTGTTGACAACTTCCAACTAATTAGCTTTGATGACTTCCATCTAATCAAAGCTTTAGACTGATACTAATCTATGCATGAAATTAACAGAAACAAAGATAAAGTAAACGTAAGTAGCAAAACAAGCAGTTTGTATACTACTCTATTCATCAAACAGCTTGTGCTTTCTTCCTAACAAGCATGTCAGGTCATATTCATGGTATATTGCCATTTTCTTCATAACGAACGTGATTCCCAATACAAAATCAATTTCCAAAATATAACGTGAATCGAAAGAACTAAAGCATAAAACGTAAAGGCAATTTCCAATATATACAAGTTTAAAAAATGAGATTTTGGACTCCAGCACCGAACCTGGGAATATAACAAATTTCTCAACATGAATATTAACAAATAATAAGCCACGATTCTATTCTCAAATGGCATTTGTCAATACTAATTTCTGCTATCAGTAGAATCCAAATGGGAGACAGGACTTATTGGTAGTTATTTCTTGCGTCAAATAGCTCAAGCCTCAATGAGGCATTGTAAATGATTCATTTCCTATTGAGGTGAAAGACAGTATCTACTTTTCAGCGGGTGTTAAACCAACACCACGACTGCAGGTGTGAGTCCAATCAAAGCACTACAAAATTTGCAACCAAGTGACTAATCCTTCTTAAATTTTGCCTTCCCCTCTAAGGAAACTTTACAACCTGCAGATTTTGTAGATTCAAGTGTCCTATTTTCCCACCTAAACGACGATGCTTGCCATACTGTGGCTAACAGTTGTATAGCCATTTAGCCATTGCAAGGAATTGAGATTTTATAAACCAATGACAGAGCATATTAACTTTGTCAGAACAGCACCCAGTGAGGGAGAAGGAGGAGAAGAAGGAGAAAAAGATGTTATAGAAAGTTCACGCATACCAGTGAGGGGTGAGTGTGTTAGCCGGCCAAGCTCAGCCTTCAATCAACCTACATCAACCAAGAGAAAGACGAATTAGAGAGATTTTGAGAGGAAACTAACAGCTATTAACATTTTCCAGATGTATTAAATCGAATCGAAATTTTTCCCCAAAATCGAATTTAGGGTTCTTGAGTTGAATTTTGGGGATTTTCGTGAATGGTGGAAATGGAGGAAGAACAAGGGGAGAGGTTGCAGAGGAGGAAGAAACAAGATGAAAGGAAGCGGATTTTGCAAAAAAAAAATGGAGGTTGCGGGCTGGGAATCGATCGGAGGGAAGGATGGAGGGGAGGAGAAGAGGAGAAGACAAACCTGGAGAAGATGGAGAAGGTATCGAGCTCGGCTGAAGGGAAAAAAAACGCTTTTATATGGCCGGGATAGTTTAGGAATTATGAAATTTGGACAGGGACACGCTCGTCCCAAAATTACAAACCCCAACCCTCCTAACCCCAACCACAGCTCCCGGGGCGGGTGGGAAAACGCGGGTTTGAGGCTCCGAAACCCGCATGGTGGGTTTCCAAACCCAAACCCCGATTCAAACCCGCCCTCCCTTTTCTTCAACCAAACAGCGGGTTGGGTTTCAAACCCAAACCCGCCCGCCCAAACCCCCAAACCAAACGCACCCTAAAGAATTTTGGGTTTAGGGCAGTAGTTGGCAGAGATCAATTATTGGGCCCCTTGAGGAAGGAACATAATCGGTTTATTCTATTAGGGATTCTTTTTTTTTTTTTATCCTTGTGTTATAGCAGCCTATTTCATCTCTCCGTTGTACATCCCATTTGGTCAAGTTTGGTCTATTTTATCAGAATATGTCCATCTTCTCATAGTGGCAGTGGCACCCCCACCTATCAAAAGTTCCCAGTAAATAATGCTCTGTTATGAAAATGAATGTACATTGTATGAAACTCATAAAATGCCGAACCAATGTATGTTAGGGATTATACATTTATTCCATGTATTAAATGTATATAACCTTAACCTTCATCATTCTCTAGTATAGATAGAGATATGATATTGTACTCCCGAACACAATTCATTACGATAAAATATTATCTTTCTCCCTCCTCTATTTCTTTTATCATTCTCTCATCATTTCTCTCAAAGTTTATTCTCTTCAATTATTGGAGAATATCATTACCAAGTTTATCTTCAAGGTATCTCTCCACCTTCAGTTTTATAACACATTATCAGCACGATGCTATAACCAACTGAGGTACTAATTCTCAATCACTTCTCGTCGTTGTTATTTCAATACTTCTTCTTGTTGTTGTTATTACCATGGCAAATCTTATAAAACTTGAATTTGAGGCCCTAGATATTTCCGAAAGAAATTATCTCTCATGGGTACTAGATGCAGAAATGCATTTAGATGCTAAGGGCCTGGGAGACACCATAAAATCTACCCAAGATAAGGTGAAAGCCGTATCTATTCAAAATAAAAAAGGGCCTAGTCAAGAAAGGGAAAAGGCTGTTTCTAGTCAAGATAAGGCAAAAGCCATGATCTTTCTTTGCCATCATCTTCATGACAGTCTAAAGACTGAATATCTTACTGTCAAAGATCCTGCAGATCTTTGGAAGTATTTGAAAGAAAGATATGATCACCAGAAGATGCTCATACTCCCAAAAGCTCGTTATGAGTGGATGCATCTGAGATTGCAAGATTTTAAATCTGTGCATGAATATAATTCAGCTATGTTTCGAATAAGCTATCAGATGAAACTACGTGGAGAAAATATTACTGATGCTGATATGTTAGAAAAAAATATTCTCCACTTTTCATGCATAAAATGTGCTCTTGCAACAGCAATATTGTGAAAAGAGTTTCACAAAATATTCTGATTTAATATCATGCCTCCTTGTGGCTGACCAAAATAACGAGCTATTGATGAAAAATCATGAGTCTCGCCGTACTGCTTCTGCTCCATTCCCTGAAGCGAATGCAGCAGTACATGATAATTTTGGCCATGGCCGCGGACAAGGTCGTGGCTGGGGACAAGGGCGTGGACGTGGACGTGGAAGAAACCGTTTTAATTACCATGTCCGTAATGTTTACAACAATGGCAAGGCTAAAGAAAAACGTGTGAACCACGTAAACGATGGCAATTATCATGATAAGAAAAATCCCGAGTCAGTCTCCTATCGATGTGGCATGATAGGTCATTGGTCAAAAACATGTCGTACACCAAAGCACCTGGTAGAGCTTTACCAAGCATCTATGAAAGGCAAAAATAAGGTTGTTGAAACTAATTTTGTTCAAGAAGATGACCAGGATGATAGTTTCCAGACTGATTCATTCCTGGATACTGAAGGATGAATCTTTTTACCCTGAAGGTACAATTAACAAGGTGAAAGAATAATGAATAATGTTTTCCCCCCCAAAGGTACAAGTAATAAGATGAAATAAGAGTGAATCTATTGCCAATTTTTTATTTTTTTATTAATATTCTTCTTGTGATATGTTGCTAATTCATTTATTTGAACATGCTTATTTTATTTTATTTTATTTTTGAATAAATTTCAGTTCAGTATTATTTTCTTATGCATGCTTCATTTTCTTTTCATGAAGATATGGATATTCAACTATATAGTTCCAAGAACAATGACTCAGATATCTGTCTAGCAGACAGTGCAACTACTCATTCCGTATTTAATAAGCGGAAATATTTCTTTTCCTTGAACTTCGCAAAGGCATGTGTCCGTACAATCTCTGGTAGTACAAAAATAATTGAAGGCTCCGGAAGAGCTCAAATTTTACTACCAAAGGGAACAAGGATAATTATTGAGAATGCCTGTAACGCCCCGAATTTTCATAATTTGATTTTTCGGAATTTTTGAAATTTTTATTCCAATTTTACCCTTGAGGAAAATTCCGGATTTTTGGACAAGGAAATAAATTATTTTACCTTGGTTATATGGGAATTAAGTCGATGGTATGACGGGTTTGGCTTTTGTTGGAGTTTAATCGGGTTTCGGGGTTGGAAATTAAAG